>JAVJIF010007428.1:0-152514 GCA_038442645.1 Agave tequilana | reverse complement strand
AGAAAAAATATATAAATAAATGGCTTGATGGTTAGAGTTAAAATCCAGAAATATTCACTAACACAAAGTGCATATTATCTAGATTTTATGAAAGATAAAATATTCAATCCAGTTTTGAATTCTTACCTTAATTGATGATAAGATCTTGCTTATAGACTAAGTTTAAGGAAAAATAATTTTTGGTGGACTTATGACCTTAGATTGATTATATTTTTGCAAATATTTTTTGAAAACTTTTCTCACTTTTAAAATGCATTTTTAAAATAGTAACATTTATTTTCTTTCCTTATGGATTTTATGGGTGCAATCCACTGAAAACCCTCAGGAGACATAACTCCTCCTCTAGGGGTAACCTAGAGATTTAACGGCTTGTTGCACGCGCTCAGTGCAATCGCGTCACCTGCGAAAGTGGTGTAATAACATTTGTAGTATAGTTTTTTTTTCTTGTTTTGCTCGGACAAGCAAAAGATTAGTGTGGGGACGTGATTACTCTATAGTTCTGCATTATTATATCGCATTTTTCTACTGAGTTATGATAAAATATCGGTCTAAACTGTGTTTTGGTCTCTCTTGTAGATAATCAAGATAAGGAGGGCAAAAAGGTAATAAGAGCTTAATTAAACCTATTTTTGGGTAATTAAATCCGCATTTCTTAGAGGCTAAGCAAGGGAGTTTCTAGAAGATGCATTGAACCTAGACCATTCCGGGCGTCCGACGAATATTCGAACGACAATACCCGAATCTGAGCATATCTAGAAGGTCCCCGAAGCGCCACGAACCCACGTACCAAAACCAGAGACCTAGGTCCCTGGTATTGTCACGGAAACGCGGCCATAAACGCGGCTATGGCCGCGTTTCCGCTGCCCTATGGTAGGCCCACGCGTCAATTTTTGACGCGTGGCCTCGTCTCATCTTCTGGAACTTTATTTCGCCTATATATACCCCTGCAGAGGCCCGAAATGCAAGCATATTAAGAAATGGCTAGATTTTCTATCTTTTAGTGTACTGTAGGTGTTCTTCTTCTTTCTTTTGTATTTTTATTTTGTTTTTAGATCATGTATTAAGGCTGAGAGATTCAGAGAGAGAAAGAGAGATTGATGTAATAGATGGTGATAATCAATGTAAAGGTGTCTCCTTTCTTCTCCATTGTAATCTTCTCTATCTTCTACATGATGCTTAGCTAACTTTTCTTCTCATGACAATCTAACTACTAACCACTAACCATCTAACCACTTACTTGATAATCCATATGAATCAGTAGCCTCTATAAGGCCTTGTTCTTGCAAGAGCCATTGATGGCTCATGATGATGGATTCTAACATTCTAACATTTCTAACATCTAACACACTAACTTGCTAACTTGCAAATACTAACTTTATTTCATGCTCACCTCTAGCCGATTTTGATGATCTAATAGTAGCTTGCAACCTGTTATGTAGTATGGATGTGTTGTTTTAATGTAGAAGAGCAATCTTTTGTGCCATGCTTTATATCGTCTCTTGAAGCCAAGGACTAGTGATGGCCAAGGATCCATGTGAGACAACTATCACTAAGAGGTTAATATAGTTAGTGGAGCAATTAGTAGTTAGTAGCTATAGGTTTTCTTTTTCTCTTATTTTAAACCAATTCCAAAATCTTTTATCATTTTTTCTATCGTTATTTTTACCATCCTCTTAGTTCACCTTTATTTCATTTTTTTTTTTGTTTTCAAATCACTTCTCTTTTATTTTCACATCGCCGCTTTCATAGCCTCTCCTCACCCATCACTTCTAGATTTTCTTTTCTTTTTTCTTTTCTTATTCTTTTAACAAAGAAGATGTTGGCCCAGAGGCCTTTCACTCTAGTTTTGATGATGATTAATTCATGTAGTTATGTTTACTAATAATCTTGTGATGTTTAGTTTTAGATGTTTAGTTAAGATATTAGTAGGTGATTAGCTTCAACAAAGGTGTTTTGGAGCTTCTCACATGGTGATTCAAGAGCTCGAGCATCAAGATCATATATAGCACTCGTTGGAGTCAAGCTCGGTAAATCACGGTTTGGATCGAGTCGATTTGAAGACTGAGTTCGTCAAGAAGACTTTGGTACATAGTTTAGTTTTGTGTTTAGATCCATTTGTAAAGACTAGATAGTGTGATATGCTCAAGTTCACAACACACACGTTTCATGTTTCGGTTTTCGGTTTTGGTTTAACCGATCTTAGTTTTCATGAATAGATAGATCAAAACAAGTTTATATTGTTTAAATGTATATTAGACATGTTCTATATACATGTATGCTTCATATCGTAAACAAACTTATTTTGATATGCCTTCATGTGTTTGGTATTTTGGTATTTTTAACAAAATATATTTTCGGATTTATTGTCAAAAACATTGATATATATTTTTATATGTATATTGGAGTATATCCATATACTACATGCCTAAAAGTTGTTTAAATATCATGTTTTTGTATTTGGATGAGTTTTGGAAATATCGGATATCCATTTGAAAAATCCAAGTTTTAGAAAATACGAATTTGGTTTTCGGCAAAATTTCTAAGTCACAAAAATGGTTCAAAAAGTTTGAAATTTGTTTTGAAATTTTTCAAACAATTTTATATATCAAGGTATTATGTTAAAACTATTTTTGTGGATTTTTAGAGTTTTTATGAAATTTATGTGGCAATTAAAAACTAAGTGTTTCAGCCCCTTAATACTGCCTGCCAGACTCAGGCGGTCGACCGGACCGGTCGATTGGACCCAGAGTCGGTCGACCGGACCGACCGTCGACCGACGTGCACACAAACGTGCACGCAGCCAGCCTTTTTGGGCCAGTCAACCGAGCGGTCGACCGACTGAAAGCAACCCACTCTCGGGTTGCTCAGGTCGACCGGGCGGTCGACTGGTCAGAGAGCCGTTGCTCTCTGGTTCAGGGCCGGTCGACCGGGCGGTTGACCGGTAGTTGGCAACGGTCAAATTCGACCATTGGCCGGTCAACCGGCCAGTGACCGGAAGGTCAAAACTGGCCATAATTGCTGCCAACGGCTAGTTTTTCTAAAGAGCTATAAAATGGGTTTTCTCTTAATAGTTTTTTAACAAGTTTTTAGAGAGAAAAATTTCTGATCTTACTAGTATTTTTACAGCAATAAAAGAAGTTTTTTGGCTCAAAAGTTTACATTTAATTTGGTGTTTTCTAGGGTTTGGAAAATTAAAGAAAAGTGTTTTTGGTAAAAGTATTTTGATTCAACTTCTTCATTCTTATTTCTAGTTTTTTCCCAAGGATTTTCTTTGAGTATTTATTTTTTCATTCCTTTGGTTTTTCTCACACTTGAGCTTCATTCTATCTTATCTATAGGATCTTTGTGTTTGTGGGAAAAGAATTGGTTGTGGTTGAGATATACCACCAAGTTGTAAACCCTTATCATTGCTTGGCTTTGTGCCTTTCCCTCTAGGTGTAGAGAAGGTTGTGCAATTGGGTTGTATCCCTCAAATTGTGAGGTGATCCTTGTTTGGCTTTGTGCTTATCCCTCAAGTTGTGGGGTGATTGATATTGGTGGCTTTGTGCCTAGCCTCTAGTGAGAGGTTGTGTTTGTAAAGAGAGGAGTTGTGTACTCCCGGTTGTTGTTGCCCAAATCCTTGGTGGAGGTTCCCTATGTGGGAGTCCTGTGTGGACAAGCTAGTAGATTCGAAATCCTTCTGGGTGAAGATGGGGACGTAGAGCTGAGCGCTCGAACCTCGAAACAAATCTTGTTGTTTGCGCTTGATCCATTGACTCTAACTCTCTCTATGTTGTGCCATTGCATCATTTCATATTGCTCATTCATATTATATGCTTGGCTTGTTGGTGTGTGCCTCACTTGTGCTTAACCACGAGAGCTTTATATAGCGCCTCAACTCTTATTCAGAGGAATCAAGAGGAGTTAGTCCAGAGCCCTTCACGGGGTATTCAGCTATACTCGTTGGTTGCATTAAGTGTTAATAGTAGTTACGTTTTAATTTCCGTATTTAGTTTAATTGATTAGCATCATCACCTATTCACCCCCCTCTAGGTGATTTCAATTGGTATCAGAGCCTACGCTCCTGATATTAAGTTTAACCACCTAGGAGTGTGATCTTGGTTTTGCTAATCTACATTTGCATTTGCATTTGCACACATATAGTTTGCACTGATGGACAGCCCTCTTGATTACTCTAAACTAGATATATGGAAGGTTATGATGAGTTGTCATTTTAAAGTCCTAGGATATAAGGTTCACCTTACCATTACCAAGGAATCCTATCTTAGTGATAGCAAGCATATAGAGGCCAATGCAATAGCCCTAAAGGCACTTAAAGCATCTCTTCATAAGATTACTTACATGTGTTTTCTCACTATGAATCGGCTTTTGCAATATGGAGCATTTTGACTTCTCCTGAGCTACCAAGATTATCGATAAGATGAGGAGATCTAGAAGAGATGAGTCCGATGAACGTTGCTTCATGGTCCAAGGGAATGATTCCCTTGAGGTACAATCAGAATCTCAACTAGATGCTAGCACTAGTTCCTATTGCCATGAATGTTTAGAAGCACAAGCTATGAATGATGAACTTACTAAAAATTGTTAAAATTTGATTTCAAAATATAAACTTTTGAAAAAGGATAATCTTGTTTTAAAAGAAGAAAATAAAAATTTATCTTCTAAACTTGAAAATGTTTTGCAAGAAAGGGATGAGATTTCAAGTGAACTTGACTCATTTAAATCACAACTTGATCTTGCACTTAATAAAAATAAACTTTTGAAAAGTAAAAATGATTGTGAATATATTTTGAAGAAAAATAAAGAATTAACTTCAAAGTTTGATTTTGTATTAAAAGAAATAATTCTTTGAAAAACAAAATTGATTTGATTTCACAAGAATTAAAGATTGTTTAAAGAAAAATGAATCTTTGAAAATGATATAGATTCACATGTTTGCCATGCTAGTGTAGTTTCACCTAGTTCAACTATTGCATGCTCCACTTCTTCTATATTTGAAAATGATATAAATTTGTTAAAAAAAGAATATGGATTATTTAGGCTCCACTTTGAGCCATTGTGCTTTGAATCATACACGGTTGGAATCTATGTTTCAAAGAAACAAGTTCCTATTATGCATGCACACCGTACACGGCATACACATGCTCCTCACGGTCACAACCATCACACTGTGTATGCTCATGTGTACACATGTACACATTGTGGACGTAAGGGCCACCTTGCTAAGTTTGCTATAATCGTATACATGATGAAAATTTAGCAACTAAGTTTGTTTAGGTTAAGAAAGGAACTAATCCCCATGGACCCAAAATAGTGTGGATACCAAAGACCACCCCTATTTTATTTGATATAGGTGTGGGCTCTCGCATGACGTGAGAGTGATGGTGCATTTAGGTGGATGCGTTCCGAGCTTAAAAGAGGACAATTTGGATGCATCACTTTCAAGGGAGTTTGGTGGAAGGACCACCTTATTTTGGAGACATGAAGAGTTACCTTCTAGGTTTTGATAATGGTCTCTTACTCCTTCTTTATTGTTTGCATGCTTTTCATATTGATTGATTTATACATGTCTTGTTTTGTTGTTCATTGTGCCATATGTCATGTTTATTAGATTAGTGATATACATGATTAGTATTTAAGACACCCATGTTTAATATGGATTATATCTTTGTGTTCTCACATTTGTTTTAACTAATATGTATGTCTTAGATCTATACATGTGCATGTACATAATGATCATATGTATGTTTATGAGTTTTTTTTTTTGATGCTTCATGCTTTGATTACTTGTTTGAATGTTAGTTTTCATTAAAACTAGGATATATATATATATATATACTTGTACATATAATGAGCAAATAGACATAGACTATTATATGTTTGTACTTGAATGCTCATTTGTATCCATTAGATGTACTAGTATAGTCTAGTTTTGATGATTCATACATTTAACTTGTATGCCCTTCTTTGTACATGTTTTCCTTATTTATATGTTTAACTCATGTATATGTCAATCTTGTCTAAACTATTGATTATACATATACATCCTTGAGCCACATGTCTTCATGCATATACATTTGTTGACTCGTTATGTTTTGGATATGTATGTATACTTTAGTTTGAACATGACATATATATACCTGAAGAATTCTAGTTTTGATGATTTTCATGTTTACGGAATTTTGAGCTGTTTCATGATTATATGTTTTCACATAATACTTGTGCACTCATTTCATTTAAATGTTTCTCATGATTGTGTTTTCATGAGTATGATATGAGCTTTATGAACTTTGAGTGTTTAGTGACCATGTGATTTACATATTTTTTCATGAAATATAATTTTGTTTTATTCCTTGCTTGAAGAATTTCGTACTAGTTCACAAGTTTTTCCTCAAACTAGTTCGTATTCTTCATATGGTAGAGTTTTCAAATATGCTAAACCTATTTTCAAATCTATTTTTGAAAACTCCCTACCCATTTAAGGGCGGTTGGTTGGGAGACCATGCCTTGTATGCTCTTATATTGAAAATCCTTTTAAACTTGTGCATGAAATGGGTGGAAAGGTATTATGAGATATACACTTGATATTATTGTTGTTTCAATTGGTATCATTGGATCTTTTCAATTGGTATCAATATTGATATTTTGTATACTCATATATATGCTTTTATTTGTGCTTAATATATCTCTATATTTTTTAGTACAAATTTTAATTATGCTAAGCTTGATTTTTAATATCTATCATGTTTCAATTGATTATTTTTCAATTGGTATCTATACAAGCTTATGCATCGTTTTATTTAGTATTTCATAAAGGGGGAGAAAACTCGTATTTCATTTTTCAATTGGTATTTTGTTTACCATTGGTTTTGTATTCCCACTCCCATACTTTATGATGAAAAATGATTGAAAAATTAATATTGATTTTTAATTTGGTATCATATGCCTATGAAAGAAAAATACCTTCAATTGGTATAAAGATTTTATTTGTTTATTTACAATTGGTATCAAGATTTTTTTTACTATCAATTGGTATCAAGTTTACATTAATGTTTTCATTTTGGTATAAAAATATTGATTGAGATTTGTTTTCAATGCCTTATTTACTTTCAATTGGTATTGGCATTTCTTTAATTTTTTTTTTTGTTCACTTTTAATTGGTATCATAATGCACTACTTTGACATATTTTTAGTTAGTATCATATTGGTCTTGATTTCACCCCTTATTGATAATTGATATCATTTTTATTTTAGACAAAAAGGGGAAGAACATTTTTTTATTGTTTTCTTTGACCTCTTTGTTGATGATTGACAAAAGGGGGAGAATTTGAGTTTATATGTATGTTTTTTTTATGACTATGCATGCTTTTGTATTTGGTATCAAGTATTGGTATCAAGAGTGTTTGTTTTAAGAAAGACATAGTTTGGTTAGTTTTTTTTTTTTTTTTATTGGTATCAAGAGCATTATTTAAAGAACTTGTTTATGTAAAGAAGAAAATAATTTATTTTGATATAAAACTTGTTTTATGCATGTTGATACATTTCAAGTTTGGTATCAAGAGCATGTTGGTAGAGCATATTCATTTCATTATTTTATACATGCTTATGCATTTTCATGTTTAGTATTTATTACATATCTTATTGTTTATTGCTACGCATGTGTTAAGGGGGAGCTTCTTTGAAGCTTAACTTTAATCCATGCATATATAACTCCATGAGTTTTGTCATCATCAAAAGGGGGAGAAGACTTGTTAATAATAGACATGAATAAAAATTGTTAAATCTTCTATTACCTCCCATCCCTGTGGATTTGACCCGTTGAGCTAATACTATAACGGAAGTATCGAGGAACATTAGCACATACAAACTTTTCATTGATTTCATAAACACACATTTTTGAGTGCTCTTCCGCCCGATCAGTATGTCATAACAGGGGAAAGCGATAAGTGATATCATAACATGGGGCAGATGTCAAGTGGTGGCATGTCAGGTGTCAGGTGATAATACATGTAACGCCCCGATCCGGAGGGTACGAGACGTTACTGCGACGTACATACGCAGGTCGGAAGTACCCTCACGTATATACGCTAAGCAACAATACATGCAAGTAAAAGAGTACGGAAGCACGTGACAATATACATTCCAACATAAAGATTACGAAGTCATCACAGAGCGTGATATACTAATACATGTACATTATATCACAGCCAGATACAAAAGTAAAATTACAATTTGTACAACAAAAGGTGCTCACGGGCTGAAGAAGAAGATCCCCGAGCTAGCAGGAAGGATCAGGAACAGAAAGAGCTAGGACAAATCAGCTTGCTCCGAGAAATAGGCTTGATCTTCAGTGGAGGGCTCCACTTCAATCCACGCTTCAGAACCTGAACATACAAATTCAAGGGAGTCAGGACCTCCCAAACAAATGATCAGGTTACAGCCGAGTGGCATAAGAGATATGAGTAGGAGAGTTGATGTAGTATCATGAATAATCAGTCAGCAAGTAAAGGAAGCATAACGAGTTAAAGTTGGGAAGACATTGTACTAGCTTAGGCTACGACCTCATGAGACTAGTACCTCGAGGGAATAATCCAAACAAGGAAACCCTCATCTATATACCTTTATCTCATGTCACCGTAATCCAAGCGCATATAACATCCACAATTAGCGTCTTTTATTATTATTACTTGTCTTACTCTGATGTCTAGCTATGTGAACTAGCGTCCCAGCACACATAGATCCACATCCAAGTAAGCAAGGTTGTTATTGGAAACTAGCGGGGGTATCAACGAACAATGTTTACAGTGGGTCCCGTGCATACCCGGGACCACGGCCCAGGATTGTTCCGTTGCTGGTGGACGGAACCTGCCGCAAGGCGTACAGTAGGGTCTTATAGGATGCCCTTGTCAAGATGGTACCAAGAAGGAGGGAGCCAGTGCTCCCCTCGGTCGCCTGGAGGCCCTCAGGTCAAACCGGAAAATGTAGTTGCACAACATGCCTAAAACCACTGTAAACACGAACATATATTGATAGCCGCATGTTTCCCCCGACCCGATGTAAGTTGTCTCATTTTATGAGTTATTTATGTAATTATCCGATTTCGGGAATGAGCAGGAGCAAGTCCAGAATATTATGAAGACAGGAGTATCAGAAGTACAATGTGTACTATCACGTAATTCAAGTTTGTAAAACAAGATGTCCGGTTACCATTCCCGTTATCGTGATAATTAAAAGAGTCAAGTGTGTCATGCCTGGTGTCAAGAGATAGCATGACAAGAGGAGATATTCGTCAAGTGACAAGTCATGTAATGACAATATATATATATAATACAAGTCCCGAGGATAAGGTCCATATTCAAGGAAGTGATTAACCACAGCAGACAGCCAAGTTAGTCGACTAGGGAGAGGCAAGTAATCGACTTATGAAGGCTTAGTCGACTATAGAGGAAGGCCAAGTCGACTAATAAGGCCGCGTCTCATAGGGCCGCGTCTTCAGGAAAAAGTTAGTCGACTAGGGAAAAATGGGTAGTCGACTAATAAGGCCGCGTCTCAGAGAGCCGCGTCTTCAGGGAAAAGTTAGTCGACTAGGGAAAAATGGGTAGTCGACTAATAAGGCCGCGTCTCAGAGAGCCGCGTCTTCAGGAAAAAGTTAGTCGACTAGGTAAAAAGATAGTCGACTAATAAGGTTGCGTTTGGTAGGGTCGCGTCTTCAAGAAAAGGGCGCGTCTCAAATAAGCTAGTCGACTTGGGGTAAGGGAGTAGTCGACTAATAAGGTGTTCAAGTCGACTAATGACTGGGTCAAGTCGACTAACAGAGTGCAAACAGAGAGCAGAACCTGACTTTTGAGGGTTGCGTTTATTGATAAAAATTACAAGTATGAAAATAGTTATCCATGTCTTGGCGAGTAAAGTTACTCGCCTAAAATGTTCCTTTGATGCGTCTGACGAAGAAAAGCTCGGCCCCAATCCAAAAGGAGGATACCGGCCCTAGAGTCTTGCCGATGATGACGAGGAGCACGGCCCCCAATCCAAGGGAGGTGGCCGGCCTTAAAAGGGAAGGAGAGAGGTTGAAGGTGCAAGTATAGTTCAATTTGACAAAATGGGATTTTGCAAACGATGTTACGGGGGACGAATCTATAGTTCGTCAGAAAGAGGATGACGAGGAGGTGAAGATGGTATGCTTGGTGGTGGCTACGGTGGTGCAGGTGGTGGTGGAGATGGTGGTGAAGTTGATGGAGAGGATGGGTTTCTTTGATGTTTCTTGGTGAAAAGAGGTTGAATAAGATGGTGTAGTTGTTGGAAATGGAGGAGGAGATGAAGGAGAGAATGACGGTGGAATTTGTGGTGAAAATGAAGGAAAAATGGTGGAGAAATGGGTGGCTAAAGGGAGCAAGGGGATGTTTTCCTTGCTCTCTGTTGGTGGCTGCAGGAAACAAGGAAGAAGAAGAGAAAAAGTGAAGAGAGAGGAAGAAGGAAAGGTGGGGGTGGTTATATATAAAGGAAGAGAATATAATATAATATTGCCTCACCTTACAAAACAAAGGAAACACACATGACAAAAGTTGCGTCTCCCACTCCAAACGCAGCCCTCATTCTCGCGTTTAGGCCAAAATGGGCCAAACGCAGGAATTAAAGCCGCGCCCAGGGAAATGCGAATTTGGCGTTTGACCGAAAGGACAAAAGTCATAATGACTTGATTGGAATTGATTAGCAGTGCATTAAATGCAGCATGGAGAGGATCTCTGCATTAAATGCAGAATCCAGTTAGTGAAACTCACGTCTGAGGAAGGAGAGAGAAAATGGGAAAAAGAGAAAAGTGGAATATTTGGATAAATTCCCAGTATCTGGGAAAATACTGAAAACTCCGGAAAAGTCCAAAAATTGAAGTATCTCAAAAAGTCTCCCAAAAATTCTCAAAAATAATAAATATTATTTTAAGATTTTTAGTGAAATCGGTTTTCAGAAATTCAATTTCATTTTCAAAATAAAAATCCTGGAATCCACTGTGAACGGTGTCTACACCGGATAGGCTGGATTTTTGATAAAATCTGAAAATTCTAAAAAAATTCATTTAGATAGAAAACATTATTTTAAGAAATACTGTGAAAGTCGTTTCTAGATTTTCGACTCCGTTTGTAAATTAAAAATCTGAAAGTCGGTCAGCGACACTGGTCGACACCGGTTTTGAAGATTTACAATTAAATTCTGAAAAATTTCAGAAAATCATGAAAAATCAAGAATATTAAAAAATATATTTGAAATTGAAATCGGTCAAATCTGATTACCAAAAAGGTCAAATCATGCAGTACTGCTATATGAGTAAGAATTTAAATAACAAAAAATAAAATAAAAATACGCTCCAAAAATCAGGACATATAACTGTGTACGTATACCGAGGATGGGGTGTTACAATCCATCCACCTTATCAAAAAATTTCATCCTCAAAATTTTGATAATGGGGATGTGAAGGCAGACAAGATTAGGGGTAAGGAATTTTACCAACTAAGATGGAAAGAGTTGGGGGTAACGTTCACGAATAATATCCTCTCGTTCCCATGTAGCTTCTCCTGGGGCATGCCTATTCCAAGAAACTAGTACCAATGGTATTGCCCGATTTTTCAATGTTTTGACACTTCTATCCAGAATGGCCATCGGCTGCTCTTTGTAGGATAAATCTGGTTGTAGTTCCAATTCTGAGTGATCTAGAATGTGACTTTCATCCTTGACATACTTCCTCAACTGTGATATATGGAATACATTATGTACTCCTTCTAAGGATGGTGGCAATGCCAATCGGTAAGCCACATCTCCCACACGATCCAAAATTTCAAATGGGCCGATGTATCTTGGACTAAGTTTTCCGCGAGAACCGAATCGGATTACCCCTTTGGTTGGTGATATCCTTAAAAATACATGATCACCTGTTCTGAATTCCAACGGTCTTCTATTAGTGTCTGCCCAACTCTTCTGTCGGCTCTGTGCCGCCCGGAGATGATCTCTTATAATTCGGACTTTATCTGTTGTCTGAACTAGAATATCAGGTCCCATAAGTCTTCTTTCGCCGACTTCATCCCAACATATTAGTGACCTGCATTTCCTGCCATATAGTGCTTCAAATGGAGCCATCTTGATACTGGCCTGATAGCTGTTATTATAAGAGAATTCTACCAAATGAATATAGTCTTCCCATGACCCTTTAAATTCTACCATGCAGGCTCGCAACATGTCTTCAAGGATTTGGATAGTTCATTCAGATTGTCCATCTGTCTGAGGATGATATGAGGTACTGAATTTCAGACGAGTTCCCAAATTTTCTTGGAGACTTTCCCAGAAATGTGATCGGAATCTCGTGTCTCTATCTGACACGATGCTAACTGGAATTCCATGCAGACGAACGATTTCTTTCATATATTTATCTGCAAGAACTTCTGTTGACTGACCTACTCTGAAAGGTAGAAAGTGAGCTGCTTTTGTGAGGCGGTCAACGATCACCCATACTGCATTGTTACCCTTAGGACTGCGGGGTAGAGCTGTAACAAAATTCATGGTGATATGTTCCCACTTCCATTCGGGTATCGGCAATGGTTGTAGAAGTCCAGCTGTTCTCTGATGTTCTGCCTTTATTTGCTGACAAACCAAGCATTTTGCCACATACTGGGCTATCTCCCTCTTCATGGCATTCCACCAAAAATTCTGCTTCAAGTCTTGATACATTTTATTTCCTCCTGGGTGTATGGAATACGCCGAACTGTGTGCCTCTGCCAAAACTTTCTGCCGGACTTCCCCTGGTGGTACACAGATTCTGTTGCCAAAATAAAGTGCATCATCAGAATGAATATGGATGTCTGTTCTTAACCCAGCTTCTACTTGAGCCCTGAATTTCTGTAATCTGGGGTCCCCCTTTTGGGCTTCCTTAATTTCGCTTATCAGGGTTGGTTGAATCTGGAAGGTCATTAGTTGACCTGACTCATCTGCTCCTTGTATTAGCATCAAGTCCAACTTCATGATTTCCCGAAGCAATTCCTTCTGTTGAGTAAGTTGTAATAATACTTTGTTCTCTGGTCTCCTGCTTAATGCATCTGGGACTGTATTGTCTTTACCAGGATGGTACTGTAAGTCTATGTCATAGTCGGCCATCAATTCAAGCCACCGCCTTTGCCTCATGTTTAATTCTTTCTGTGTGAAGATATACTTAAGGCTCTTATGATCAGTATAGATTAATATTTTGTCCCCCAGAAGGTAGTGTCTCCAGATCTTCAATGCAAATATTACCGCCGCCAGTTCTAAGTCATGGGTTGGGTAATTTCTCTCATGTGGTTTCAATTGCCTAGATGCATAAGCTATGACATGACCATGCTGCATTAATACACATCCTAGGCCTTTTCCGGATGCATCACTATATATAACCATCCCTCCTGTTCCCGAGGGAGTCTTCAGGATTGGAGCTGAAATTAGTCTTTTCTTTAATTGCTCAAATGCTGCAGTACATTCTTCTGACCATAGGTACCTTTCTCCCTTTCTGGTGAGCTTTGTTAATGGGGCTGCAATTTTGGAGAAGTCTTGTACAAATCTTCTGTAATATCCGGCTAATCCAATAAAGCTTTTAATTTCTATTACTGTCCTTGGGATTGGCCAATCTTTTACTACCTGGATCTTGTTAGGGTCGACTGAAATTCCTTCTTCTGAAACTACATGACCCAAGAAAGCTATACGGTCTAACCAGAACTCACACTTGCTTTCCTTTGCATAAAGTTGCTCCTGCCAGAGAGTCTGTAGTACTATTCTCAGGTGCTTTGCATGCTCTCCGTCGTTTTTTGAATATATCAAGATATCATCGATAAACACCACAACAAACTGGTCCAAATATGGCGAGAAGACTCGGTTAATTAAATCCATAAAGACAGCTGGGGCATTGGTTACTCCGAAGGGCATGACTAGAAACTCGTAATGACCATAGAGAGTTCGGAATGCTGTCTTCGGAATATCTTCTTTCTTCACTTTCAATTGGTGATAACCTGATTGTAAATCCAACTTTGAAAACACCCGGGCCCCATGAAGTTATCAAAAAGGTCATCAATTCTTGGTAAAGGATACTTAATCTTGATGGTAACCTTGTTTAATTCTCTGTAGTCTATACATAACCGCTTACCACCATCTTTCTTGTTGGCCAATAGCACTGGAGCTCCCCACGGTGAAGTACTTGGTCTAATCAATCCCTTGTCAGAATATTCCTGTAACTGCTTCTTTAGAACTTCTAATTCAGTGGGTGCCATTCTGTATGGAGCTTTAGATATTGGGACTGTACCCGGAATGACATCAATGGAGAACTCAATTACTCTGTCAGGTGGAAGTCCTGAGATCTCCTTAAATACTTCTGGAAACTCATTCCAAACTGGTACTCCCTTTTTCTGGATCTCAGCAGCAGTCATCTGTGTTTTACCCTTTGTAGGCTTATGTTCTCCTTCAAATTGGAACTCAGGCTGAAGCGGTATTCTGAAAATGACTTTATTGTTTCGACAATCAATGACCGCATGGTATTTGCTGAGCCAAGTCATGCCTAAGATTACGTCGTACCCTTTAGTATCCAGCACGAGCATATCCACTGCTAATGTACTGTCACACAGTTCCACCGGACAACTCCCCTTGGAGCTGGGCGTAAAGCCCGTTGTTGTAGAGGGAGAGGGGCCCTTCCGACCATCGGCCCTGGGTTCCTCTGTCCAATAGGTGCAGGAAGTGCCGGTAGGGTCCTGTTCATCATCCCAGTTCTCTTAAGGGGACAACCTTCTATTGTGTGATCACCGGATCCACATGCCAGGCACAACCCATTAGCCCTGCGACAATCCTTTTGCAAGTGACCTGGCCTCTGGCAATAATTACAAACAGGAACTATCTGAGTTGATTGAGGAGGGGCTGACCGAAATGGTCTTCTAACCGTTGAGGCCTTTTGTAACGCCCCGATCCCAATGATACGGGAACGTCACTGCAACGCATATACGTAGGTCAGATGGTGCCCCCACGTATATACGCTAAGCATTAAGTACAACAAGTATCAGAGTACAACACACAGCGTGGTATATTCATATGCCAACTTACAAAAGATAAATACAAGGCTATACAAGTTATGATAAGCAAAATCACTTTACAAGTGTCCTTTATCACAACCCAAGTCCAAATGAATCCTATATAACCAAAAATACAAAATGCTCACGAAATGGATGGAGATCCCGTGAACCAAAAGGAAGAGTCTGGCACGAGGACCGGAGCTAATCTGCCTGCTCACTAAAGAAGCCTGATCTTCGGTGGATGGCTCCACTTCGACCCAGGCCTCGGAATCTGAATATGCAAATCCAAAGGGTCAAGACATATAATAACAAATAAAAGATAGTCAAGTGACATAAGGATCATGAATAAAGGTAATGAATAACAAGCGATGTAAACTCAATAAGGTAAGATCATATGCAACAAATCTACAATTAACGTCTTATTATTATTACTTGTCTTACTGTGATATCTAGCTATGTGACCCAGCGTCCCAGAGCACATAGATCCATATCCTAGTGAAACAAGATTGTTATTGGAAACAGCGGTTGTATCGACGAACTATGTTTACAGTGGGTCCCGTGCATACCCGGGACCACGGCCCAGGATTGTTCCGTTGCTTGAAGACGGAACCTGCCGCAAGGCTAAACAGGAGGGACTTATGTATGCCCTTGTCATGACAGTAAACAGGAAAGGGAGAAAGCACTCCCCTCGGTCCCCTGGAGTACCACAGGTAAGACCGGAACAGTAATTGTACAATATACCTAAAAGCCACTGTAAACACGAACACGTATCGATATCCGCATATTTCCCCCGACCCATATGTAAGTTGGTGCTTTTTATGTAAAAGTCAAGTGTATCATGCTTAGTTTTAAGAGATGGCATGACAAGTGGTGATATTATTGTTTAACATGTCATGGAACGAGTATATGCAATAATAAGTCATGAGGTAACAAGAGATACATCCATCCAGTAATAAGTCATATTGTGCCCGTATTGAAGCATGAATAAGCAAGGTATAATACATATGTAACAAGTATAAAAACCAAATTCAGAACAGAAATTAACTATGACATACAGTCAGGATTAGTCGACTAGGGGTAAGGGTTAGTCGACTAATACTGGGATACAGAGAGTTAGAATTCTGTTTCAGGGAAAGTTAGTCGACTAGGGTAGGAAGGTTAGTCGACTAATAGGGAGTTCTAGTCGACTAATGGACACTTAAGTCGACTAAGTCTGCTGATACAGAAAGTTGGGTTTTCTGGTCCAAGATGGATTAGTCGACTAGGTGAATTCAGGAGTCGACTAATATGGATTTCCAGAGAGTTTGTTAGTCGACTAATATTTGGGGCAAGTCGACTAATACTGGGTTTTTCCAGAAAACTAAGTTTCAGCTAAGTGTTCTAGTCGACTAGTTCCTATGATGAGTCGACTAATACTGTGAAGAACAGTGAGCAGATCAAAATTTCTGGAAGTGTGTTTGATGGTTCAATTCGTGGTTTTTGGTGACCTAGGTGTACAAGAAGTGTAGATACAAGTATTCTAGGGCTAATACAAGTCTTGGTGAGTGGAATACTCACTTGGGATAGGTTTAATTGGGACTTGATCCAAGGATGAGGATGATGGTTGAAGTTGAGGTCCTTGAGGAAGCCCTAGATGAAGCCCTTGAGGAAGTCCTTGAAGCCTTGAGGTGGAGATGAAGAGATTGGGTTCATGGAGCTAGGGTTCTTGCTAGAGGGAGAAGGAGATTGTGGAGCTTCTCTTCTCTTGTGAAGAAATGAGGAGGAAAAAGGTTTAAAGTGAAAAGGGAAATCTTATATAGGATTTGGGATTTTGCAAAGAGGGTGGAATTAAAGGGAATGAGAGGGGGTTTTGTGTAAAAAGGGGGGTGAGGTGAGTGTCTTCTCCTTGGCCACTTGGCCGGCTGTGGGAGAGGGAGAGAGTGAGTGGGGTTAGGTGAAGTGGTGAGTGGGAAATGAGGTGGAAATGAAGTGGAATTGGAATTTTGCAATAATTGAAAAAATGTCCGAAATTCAAGTATCTCGGATTGGTCTGAAAATTTTACCAAAAATCAAGAAAAATATTTGAAGACTCATGGTGAAATTCGTTTGAAGAAATACTGTATAGATTTTTAATTAAAAATCCCGGAATCAGCTATTTACCGACTCCGAAAGAATTTTCATAAATTCATAAAATTCTCAGAAAAAGTGTATAAGTAAGAAATATGATTCTAAGCAATAAAGTCTAAAGGACTTTCTAAAAATTCCTAACAGTTTGGAAGATAAAAATTCGGAAATCGGTCAGCGGCACTGGCCGACACCGGTTTCGGAGAAATTCATTTTATTTCCAGAAAATTCCAGAAAATCACATAAAATCTAAAATATTGGAAAATGATATTTGGAATTGAAATTGGTCAAATACGGACGGTAAATCGGAAAATACGATCGAAAGACTGAATACGTAACTAAGTACGTATTCCGGGAGAGGGGTATTACAATCTACCCACCTTACAAAAATTTCGTCCTCGAAATTTCATAAGGTGAAAGATAACAGGAAAAGCAACAGATAGATATGGATACAAGGAAAGATAACGGTAAAGAAGAGTAGAAGAAAAGAGTCTTACCCAATCAAGATGTGAAAAGTTGAGGATAACGCTCCCGGATAACGTCCTCACGCTCCCAAGTGGCCTCTCCTGGCGCATGCCTGTTCCATGACACCAATACCAATGGAATAGCTCTGTTCTTCAGTGTCTTGACACTCCTATCCAGAATGGCCAACGGCTGTTCTTGGTATGATAAATCCGGTTGTAGCTCCAGCTCGGAATGATCCAGAATATGGCTGTCATCCCTGACATACTTCCTCAACTGAGACACGTGGAAGACATTATGCACCCCGTCCAAAGATGGC
Source organism: Agave tequilana (assembly GCA_038442645.1). Lineage (NCBI taxonomy): Eukaryota > Viridiplantae > Streptophyta > Magnoliopsida > Asparagales > Asparagaceae > Agave > Agave tequilana. The sequence continues at coordinate 134,568 of JAVJIF010007428.1, read as the reverse complement.
GGTAATGCCAATCTATAGGACACATCTCCCACACGATCCAGGATCTCGAATGGGCTAATATACCTTGGACTTAGCTTCCCACGAGCACCGAACCGGATCACCCCCTTGGTAGGTGATATCCTCAAGAATACATGATCTCCAACCTGGAACTCCAATGGCCTTCTCCGAGTGTCTGCCCAACTCTTCTGCCTACTCTGAGCAGCCCTGAGATGATTTCTGATAACCCTGACTTTCTCTGTAGTCTGCATCAGAATCTCTGGTCCCAAAAGACTCCTCTCACCGACTTCATCCCAACAAATCGGTGATCGGCACTTCCTACCATACAATGCCTCAAAGGGTGCCATCTTAATACTTGCCTGGTAGCTGTTGTTATATGAAAACTCAGCCAAGTGAAGATGGTCTTCCCAAGATCCCCCAAAGTCAATCATGCAAGCCCTCAACATATCTTCAAGGATCTGGATAGTCCTCTCAGATTGTCCGTCTGTCTGAGGATGATAAGAAGTACTGAATTTCAGACGAGTTCCCAGACTTTCTTGGAGACTCTCCCAGAAATGAGATCTGAATCTGGTGTCTCTATCTGACACAATACTAACTGGAACTCCATGCAGACGAACCACCTCCTTCATGTACTTATCTGCCAGAACCTCTGTCGACTGGCCTACCCTGAATGGTATGAAGTGAGCTGACTTGGTGAGGCGATCAACTATAACCCACACAGCATTATTACCCCTGGGACTCCGAGGTAATGCCGTCACAAAATCCATGGTGATATGCTCCCACTTCCATTCGGGTATCGGCAAAGGTTGAAGAAGTCCAGCTGGTCTCTGATGCTCGATCTTTATCTGCTGGCAAACCAAGCACTTGGCAACAAACTGGGTTATCTCCCTCTTCATAGCATTCCACCAAAAGTGCCTCTTCAGGTCCTGATACATCTTGTTCCCTCCTGGATGTATAGAATAAGCTGAACTGTGTGCTTCCTCCAAAATCTTCTGTCTGACTTCCCCTTGGGGAACACAAAGTCTACCTCCAAAATACAATGCACCATCTGGATGAATGCAGATATCCGTCCTCAATCCAGCCTCCACCTGAGCTCTGAATGTCTGCAATCTGGGGTCCTCCTTCTGAGCTTCCTTGATCTCCTCTATCAATGATGACTGGATCTGTAAAGCCATGAACTGCCCGGCCTTATCACCTCCTTGCACTAACATCAAATCCAATCTGATGAATTCCTGAATCAACTCCCTCTGCTGCGTGAGGTGGACTAGCACTCTGTTCTCTGGCATCCTGCTCAGTGCATCAGGAACGGTATTGACTTTGCCTGGATGATACTGCAAGTCAATATCATAGTCCACCATAAGCTCCAACCACCTCCTCTGCCTCATATTCAACTCCTTCTGTGAGAAAATATACCTGAGGCTCTTGTGATCTGTGTATATCAACACTTTGTCTCCCAGAAGGTAGTGTCTCCAGATCTTCAAAGCAAATATCACAGCTGCCAACTCCAAGTCATGAGTTGGGTAATTCCTCTCATGAGGCTTCAACTGCCTAGATGCATATGCTATAACATGATCATACTGCATAAGCACACACCCCAGGCCTTTACCTGATGCATCACAGAAAATGACCATCCCTCCTCTTCCTGAAGGAGTCCTCAAGATTGGAGCTGTGATAAGCCTCTGCTTCAACTGCTCAAATGCTGCATCACAATCTTCTGTCCATATGTATCTCTCCCCTTTTCTGGTGAGCCTGGTCAACGGAGCTGCAATCCTAGAGAAATCCTGGACAAAGCGCCTGTAATATCCGGCTAGTCCAAGAAAGCTCTTTATCTCAGTCACCGTCTTCGGAACTGGCCAATTCTGCACTGCCTGGACTTTACTAGGATCAACTGAAATTCCTTCTGCTGAAACTATGTGTCCAAGGAAAGCTATGCTATCCAACCAGAATTCACACTTGCTCCTCTTGGCATGAAGCTGCTCCTGCTGAAGAGTCTGCAACACCATCCTCAAGTGCTCTGCATGCTCCTTCTCATTCCTTGAATAGATCAGGATGTCATCTATGAATACAACTACAAACTGATCTAGGTAGGGCGAGAACACTCGGTTCATCAAATCCATGAAAACCGCAGGGGCATTGGTGACTCCGAAAGGCATAACTAGAAATTCATAGTGGCCGTAACGGGTCCTGAATGCCGTCTTCGGAACATCCTCCTTCTTCACCCTCAGCTGATGGTAACCCGACTGCAAATCTAACTTAGAAAATACACGGGCTCCATGAAGCTGATCAAACAAGTCATCAATCCGGGGTAAGGGATACTTGTTCTTGATGGTGACCTTGTTCAACTCTCTATAATCAATACAAAGCCTCTTACCACCATCCTTCTTATTCGCCAAGAGCACTGGAGCTCCCCATGGAGAAGTGCTTGGCCGAATCAATCCCTTGTCCGAATACTCCTGCAGTTGCTTCTTCAAGATCTCCAACTCTGTCGGTGCCATCCTGTACGGAGCCTTGGATATAGGAGCTGCTCCTGGAATTGTATCAATGGAGAACTCAATTATCCTCTCCGGTGGAAACCCTGAGACCTCAGCAAAGACTTCTGGAAACTCATCCCACACTGGCACTCCCTTCAGAACCTCCGAAGTGGTCATCTGAATCTCCTTCTTAGCAGGCTTCACCTCTCCACTAAACTGGAACTCCGGCTGATGCGGGATTCTGAAATTGATCTTCCTTCCTCTACAGTCAATCACTGCATAGTACTGACTGAGCCAGGTCATGCCTAAGATTACGTCGTACCCTTTGGTGTCTAGTACGAGCATATCTATGGCCAAGGTCTTCCCACAAAGTTCCACTGGACAGTCAGCACAAACTCTAGAAGATATAACTACCCCATTCCCGGTACTTATCTCCCACTTGTGGTCTAAAGCCTTAACAGGTATGGAATGAACAGCCACAAAATGGTCGGAGATATAACAGTGGATGCACCCGAATCGAAGAGAGCGAGAACAGGTATAGAATGAACTCTGATGTTACCTGTAATCACCTCCTCTGAAGCCTCAGCCTCCTCTGCAAGCCACCAAGTCATGGCTATGTCCTTCAGCTGGATCTTTGCAACCTCCACTTGGTTCTCCTTAGGCACCCTGGCGGCGTTCAGCAGATCGGTGGTGTCTGTTAACCACTGTTCAGCCTCCAATGGCCTCTCGACTCCCGTGAATACGGCCGGCTGTAGCCGTCGGAAGTCTGAGATGCTCCCCGGCTTCTGCTCCTTCGGGGCTGCCAACTCCTGCCTGAGGAGCTCAGTCTGCTGATGCTGATTCTCCATCTGCTGTTGCTGGTTTCCCAGCATAGTCTGAATGATCCTCAGGATGTCAGCACCCTCTCCTCCTACAGGTCCATTCGGTACTTGCCCGACATTGTTGCGACCCGAACGTCTCTCCATACCGAAAGGGATAAGATCTGGAATTGGAAACAAAGGGAAGGAGTTTAGGATACGAGGATCGAATCAAGGACGAAGTCAAGAAGGACTATATAACTTTGTACATTGTAGTTGGCATTAGCAAATCACTAGAATTTGCCACTTGGTTGTACTTTTAGGTTTGAGAGCCTAGGCTCTGATACCAACCTGTAACGCCCCGATCCCAATGATACGGGAACGTCACTGCAACGCATATACGTAGGTCAGATGGTGCCCCCACGTATATACGCTAAGCATTAAGTACAACAAGTATCAGAGTACAACACACAGCGTGGTATATTCATATGCCAACTTACAAAAGATAAATACAAGGCTATACAAGTTATGATAAGCAAAATCACTTTACAAGTGTCCTTTATCACAACCCAAGTCCAAAATGAATCCTATATAACCAAAAATACAAAAATGCTCACGAAATGGATGGAGATCCCGTGAACCAAAAGGAAGAGTCTGGCACGAGGACCGGAGCTAATCTGCCTGCTCACTAAAGAAAGCCTGATCTTCGGTGGATGGCTCCACTTCGACCCAGGCCTCGGAATCTGAATATGCAAATCCAAAGGGTCAAGACATATAATAACAAATAAAAGATAGTCAAGTGACATAAGGATCATGAATAAAGGTAATGAATAACAAGCGATGTAAACTCAATAAGGTAAGATCATATGCAACAAATCTACAATTAACGTCTTATTATTATTACTTGTCTTACTGTGATATCTAGCTATGTGACCCAGCGTCCCAGAGCACATAGATCCATATCCTAGTGAAACAAGGTTGTTATTGGAAACAGCGGTTGTATCGACGAACTATGTTTACAGTGGGTCCCGTGCATACCCGGGACCACGGCCCAGGATTGTTCCGTTGCTTGAAGACGGAACCTGCCGCAAGGCTAAACAGGAGGGACTTATGTATGCCCTTGTCATGACAGTAAACAGGAAAGGGAGAAAGCACTCCCCTCGGTCCCCTGGAGTACCACAGGTAAGACCGGAACAGTAATTGTACAATATACCTAAAAGCCACTGTAAACACGAACACGTATCGATATCCGCATATTTCCCCCGACCCATATGTAAGTTGGTGCTTTTTATGTAAAAGTCAAGTGTATCATGCTTAGTTTTAAGAGATGGCATGACAAGTGGTGATATTATTGTTTAACATGTCATGGAACGAGTATATGCAATAATAAGTCATGAGGTAACAAGAGATACATCCATCCAGTAATAAGTCATATTGTGCCCGTATTGAAGCATGAATAAGTAAGGTATAATACATATATAACAAGTATAAAAACCAAATTCAGAACAGAAATTAACTATGACACACAGTTAGGATTAGTCGACTAGGGGTAAGGGTTAGTCGACTAATACTGGGATACAGAGAGTTAGAATTCTGTTTCAGGGAAAGTTAGTCAACTAGGGTAGGAAGGTTAGTCGACTAATAGGGAGTTCTAGTCGACTAATGGACACTTAAGTCGACTAAGTCTGCTGATACAGAAAGTTGGGTTTTCTGGTCCAAGATGGATTAGTCGACTAGGTGAATTCAGGAGTCGACTAATATGGATTTCCAGAGAGTTTGTTAGTCGACTAATATTTGGGGCAAGTCGACTAATACTGGGTTTTTCCAGAAAACTAAGTTTCAGCTAAGTGTTCTAGTCGACTAGTTCCTATGATGAGTCGACTAATACTGTGAAGAACAGTGAGCAGATCAAAATTTCTGGAAGTGTGTTTGATGGTTCAATTCGTGGTTTTTGGTGACCTAGGTGTACAAGAAGTGTAGATACAAGTATTCTAGGGCTAATACAAGTCTTGGTGAGTGGAATACTCACTTGGGATAGGTTTAATTGGGACTTGATCCAAGGATGAGGATGATGGTTGAAGTTGAGGTCCTTGAGGAAGCCCTAGATGAAGCCCTTGAGGAAGTCCTTGAAGCCTTGAGGTGGAGATGAAGATTGGGTTCATGGAGCTAGGGTTCTTGCTAGAGGGAGAAGGAGATTGTGGAGCTTCTCTTCTCTTGTGAAGAAATGAGGAGGAAAAAAGGTTTAAAGTGAAAAGGGAAATCTTATATAGGATTTGGGATTTTGCAAAGAGGGTGGAATTAAAGGGAATGAGAGGGGGTTTTGTGTAAAAAGGGGGGTGAGGTGAGTGTCCTCTCCTTGGCCACTTGGCCGGCTGTGGGAGAGGGAGAGAGTGAGTGGGGTTAGGTGAAGTGGTGAGTGGGAAATGAGGTGGAAATGAAGTGGAATTGGAATTTTGCAATAATTGAAAAAATGTCCGAAATTTAAGTATCTCGGATTGGTCTGAAAATTTTACCAAAAATCAAGAAAAATATTTGAAGACTCATGGTGAAATTCGTTTGAAGAAATACTGTATAGATTTTTAATTAAAAATCCCGGAATCAGCTATTTACCGACTCCGAAAGAATTTTCATAAATTCATAAAATTCTCAGAAAAAGTGTATAAGTAAGAAATATGATTCTAAGCAATAAAGTCTAAAGGACTTTCTAAAAATTCCTAACAGTTTGGAAGATAAAAATTCGGAAATCGGTCAGCGGCACTGGCCGACACCGGTTTCGGAGAAATTCATTTTATTTCCAGAAAATTCCAGAAAATCACATAAAATCTAAAATATTGGAAAATGATATTTGGAATTGAAATTGGTCAAATACGGATGGTAAATCGGAAAATACGATCGAAAGACTGAATACGTAACTAAGTACGTATTCCGGGAGAGGGGTATTACACCTTTACAGTTCTGACTGGACCTCCTCTGCCCAGTTGTTGAAATGGCCTCTTCATGGCTTGTTTTCTCATCTGATCAAGATTCTTTTTCTCCAATCCTCGCTCCACTTCCCGAGCTACAGTGAGGACCTGGGAATACGTTTTCAGCTGCTGGGGAATCAAAAGGACTTGAATATCCATTTGTAAGCCCTGCTGAAATCTGCTTGCCCGTTTCTCCTCATCAGCTATCATATATGGAGCAAAACGGCTCAGCCTTAAGAACTCAGCAGCATATTCGTCAACAGACCGGTTCCATTGTTGAAGTCGGATGAATTGTTCTTCCATCTCTTTTTGAGCTGTGGTAGGAAAGAATCTATCATAAAAGCTTTTAGAGAACTGGTCCCAAGTGATGGGTTTATCCAGTCTCGCTTCTTCAGCTAGCCACCAGTTTCTAGCTACATCCTTTAATTGGATCTTGACGACTTCCACCTTATCTTTCTCTGGGACCCGTGCTGCCTTCAAGAGATCTTTTGTGTCAATTAGCCACTGCTCGGCATCTAGCGGTCTTTTTCCCCCCTTAAATATTGCCGGCTGCAACCGCCTGAAGTCTGACACGTTGCCTGGCCTCCGTTCTTGAGGAGCTGCTATCAATCCTTGCCGGAGGAGTTCGGTCTGCCTTTGTTGATTCTTCATCATATTCTGGATAACCCTAAGAATATCTGCATTTCCCCCTGTGGGTCCATTCTGTGGCTGCCCAGAATTGTTACGTCCTGCCCTCCTATCCATATCTATGTTGGTAAAAGATGTCTGAAAAGAGGAGTGAAAGCAGAAGATAGATGGACTTTAGGAATCGAGGGAAGGAATATCAAGAAGAAATGGATAACTTTGTAGTTGGAATGTTTAACCGAAACTCATGCACCCCAACTGCAAATTAAGATCCCATTAATTTGCAATTTGGTTGTACTGTAGGTGTGAGAGCCTAGGCTCTGATACCAACCTGTAACGCCCCGATCCGGAGGGTACGGAGACGTTACTGTGACGTACATACGCAGGTCAGAAGTACCCTCACGTATATACGCTAAGCAACAATACATGCAAGTAAAAGAGTACGGAAGCACGTGGCAATATACATTCCAACATAAAGATTACGAAGTCATCACAGAGCGTGATATACTGATACATGTACATTATATCACAGCCAGATACAAAAGTAAAATTACAATTTGTACAACAAAAGGTGCTCACGGGCTGAAGAAGAACATCCCCGAGCTAGCAGGAAGGATCAGGAACAGAAGGAGCTAGGACAAATCAGCTTGCTCCGAGAAATAGGCTTGATCTTCAGTGGAGGGCTCCACTTCAATCCACGCTTCAGAACCTGAACATACAAATTCAAGGGAGTCAGGACCTCCCAAACAAATGATCAGGTTACAGCCGAGTGGCATAAGAGATATGAGTAGGAGAGTTGATGTAGTATCATGAATAATCAGCCAGCAAGTAAAGGAAGCATAACGAGTTAAAGTTGGGAAGACATTGTACTAGCTTAGGCTACGACCTCATGAGACTAGTACCTCGAGGGAATAATCCAAACAAGGAAACCCTCATCTATATACCTTTATCTCATGTCACCGTAATCCAAGCGCAAATAACATCCACAATTAGCGTCTTTTATTATTATTACTTGTCTTACTCTGATGTCTAACTATGTGAACTAGCGTCCCAGCACACATAGATCCACATCCGAGTAAGCAAGGTTGTTATTGGAAACTAGCGGGGGTATCAACGAACAATGTTTACAGTGGGTCCCGTGCATACCCGGGACCACGGCCCAGGATTGTTCCGTTGCTGGTGGACGGAACCTGCCGCAAGGTGTACAGTAGGGTCTTATAGGATGACCTTGTCAAGATGGTACCAAGAAGGAGGGAGCCAGCGCTCCCCTCGGTCGCCTGGAGGCCCTCAGGTCAAACCGGAAAATGTAGTTGCACAACATGCCTAAAACCACTGTAAACACGAGCATATATTGATAGCCGCATGTTTCCCCCGACCCGATGTAAGTTGTCTCATTTTTATGAGTTATTTAGGTAATTATCCGATTTCGGAAATGAGCAGGAGCAAGTCCGGAATATTATGAAGACAGGAGTATCAGGAGTACAATGTGTACTATCACGTAATTCAAGTTTGTAAAACAAGATGTCCGGTTACCATTCCCGTTATCGTGATAATTAAAAGAGTCAAGTGTGTCATGCCTGGTGTCAAGAGATAGCATGACAAGAGGAGATATTCGTCAAGTGACAAGTCATGTAATGACAATATATATATAATACAAGTCCCGAGGATAAGGTCCATATTCAAGGAAGTGATTAACCACAGCAGACAGCCAAGTTAGTCGACTAGGGAGAGGCAAGTAGTCGACTTATGAAGGCTTAGTTGACTATAGAGGAAGGCCAAGTCGACTAATAAGGCCGCGTCTCATAGGGCCGCGTCTTCAGGAAAAAGTTAGTCGACTAGGGAAAAATGGGTAGTCGACTAATAAGGCCGCGTCTCAGAGAGCCGCGTCTTCAGGGAAAAGTTAGTCGACTAGGGAAAAATGGGTAGTCAACTAATAAGGCCGCGTCTCAGAGAGCCGCGTCTTCAGGAAAAAGTTAGTCGACTAGGGAAAAAGATAGTCGACTAATAAGGTTGCGTTTGGTAGGGTCGCGTCTTCAAGAAAGGGCGCGTCTCAAATAAGCTAGTCGACTTGGGGTAAGGGAGTAGTCGACTAATAAGGTGTTCAAGTCGACTAATGACTGGGTCAAGTCGACTAACAGAGTGCAAACAGAGAGTAGAACCTGACTTTTGAGGGTTGCGTTTATTGATAAAAATTACAAGTATGAAAATAGTTATCCATGTCTTGGCGAGTAAAGTTACTCGCCTAAAATGTTCCTTTGATGCGTCTGACGAAGAAAAGCTCGGCTCCAATCCAAAAGGAGGGTACCGGCCCTAGAGTCTTGCCGATGATGACGAGGAGCACGGCCCCCAATCCAAGGGAGGTGGCCGGCCTTAAAAGGGAGGAGAGAGGTTGAAGGTGCAAGTATAGTTCAATTTGACAAAATGGGATTTTGCAAACGATGTTACGGGGGACGAATCTATAGTTCGTCGGAAAGAGGATGACGAGGAGGTGAAGATGGTATGCTTGGTGGTGGCTACGGTGGTGCAGGTGGTGGTGGAGATGGTGGTGAAGTTGATGGAGAGGATGGGTTTCTTTGATGTTTCTTGGTGAAAAGAGGTTGAAGAGATGGTGTAGTTGTTGGAAATGGAGGAGGAGATGAAGGAGAGAATGACGGTGGAATTTGTGGTGAAAATGAAGGAAAAATGGTGGAGAAATGGGTGGCTAAAGGGAGCAAGGGCTGTTTTCCTTGCTCTCTGTTGGTGGCTGCAGGAAACAAGGAAGAAGAAGAGAAAAAGTGAAGAGAGAGGAAGAAGGAAAGGTGGGGGTGGTTATACATAAAGGGAAGAGAATATAATATAATATTGCCTCACCTTACAAAACAAAGGAAACGCACATGACAAAAGTTGCGTCTCCCACTCCAAACGCAGCCCTCATTCTCGCGTTTAGGCCAAAATGGGCCAAACGCGAGAATTAAAGCCGCGCCCAAGGAAATGCGAATTTGGCGTTTGACCGAAAGGACAAAAGTCATAATGACTTGATTGGAATTGATTAGCAGTGCATTAAATGCAGCATGGAGAGGATCTCTGCATTAAATGCAGAATCCAGTTGGTGAAACTCGCGTCTGAGGAAGGAGAGAGAAAATGAGAAAAAGAGAAAAGTGAAATATTTGGATAAATTCCCAGTATCTGGGAAAATACTGAAAACTCCGGAAAAGTCCAAAAATTGAAGTATCTCAAAAAGTCTCCCAAAAATTCTCAAAATAATAAATATTATTTTAAGATTTTTAGTGAAATCGGTTTTCAGAAATTCAATTTCATTTTCAAAATAAAAATCCTGGAATCCACTGTGAACGGTGTCTACACCGGATAGGCTGGATTTTTGATAAAATCTGAAAATTCTAAAAAAATTCATTTAGATAGAAAATATGATTTTAAGAAATACTGTGAAAGCCGTTTCTAGATTTTCGACTCCGTTTATAAATTAAAAATCCGAAAGTCGGTCAGCGACACTGGTCGACACCGGTTTTGAAGATTTACAATTAAATTCTGAAAAATTCCAGAAAATCATGAAAAATCAAGAATATTAAAAAATAATATTTGAAACTAAAATCGATCAAATCTGATTACCAAAAAGGTCAAATCATGCAGTTCTGCTATATGAGTAAGAATTTAAAAAACAGAAAATAAAATAAAAATACGCTCCAAAAATCAGGACATATAACTGTGTACGTATACCGAGGATGGGGTGTTACAATACATCAGTTGTCAAGTGATACAGATAAGTGTCAGGTAATAGTATGTAGATAACAGGTATCAAGTAACAACACGTCAAGTGTTAACATATCAAGCATGTACATGGCAAGTGATGGAGTAATAACTAAGCACAATCAAGTAGAGCTAAGCAAGCTGGAGGCACGGACAGCGAACAATGTTTAGTCAGTAAAGCGCTTGGCAAGGTTACTGGATGGCTCAACTTAAAATATGAGTAGAAAATTCGGCAGCATCTCGCCTAGGCGAATTTAGTGAGTAAAGCACTGGGCACTAAGCATGTCTACCAGGCAGAGCATGAGAGACCTGATGGTCTAAGGGCACTCCTCTTTCGAGGAAGCGGGCAAGAGACCAGAGGCTAAAGTACGCTCAGGGTTTAGCGCACTCTCGGTAGCTACCATGAAACCCATAAGGGGGCAAGCCTAAAACCAATTGGGTAGCTAGTCCAGAGTTGGCAGAAATTCAGAGTCAGTATAAAGATACCAACATGAGATGTTAGTACCACACAAGTGTGTGTGTGTGTGTGTGTGTGTGTGTGTGTGTGTGTGTGTGTGTGTATATATATATATAAACATGAGACTATCTAGGCTACCGTGAAGTAGTGAAGCCTGAAGGCTGAGTAGAGAGCCCGGGACCAAAGTACGCTCAGGGTCTAAGCGCAGTCTCGGTAGCTACCATGAAACCCATAAAGGTGCAGGCCTAAAACCAATTGGGTAGCTAACTCGGGAGTGGGCAGAAACCTAGAGTCGATACAAAGGTACCTTCACGAGATGTTTTACACTATTACAAGCATTACAGTATATCAGTCCAATACAAGTCAAGATATGTCTACAGAATACAACACACCCACCCATACAATCACACCGGACTGATATAAAATATAATACAATACCAAATCTAATACAAGTCCAATTTTATGAGGAAAGTCACTCGCCTAAATACAAACACGATGAAAATGTTGGAAACTTTGGAAAGTTACACGCGCGAACTCTGTAGCGGGAAAACATCAAAGTGAAAAGTGGACGGAGGCTTGGCCCCATGGTGACCGTCGGCCCTAGGAAGGTGTGCGCGGTCTCTTAGGGGCCAAGGAGGTGGCTAGCCCCAAGAAGGAGGAGGGAGAGGAGAAGGGAAGGGTGATGGTGGTGGTGGTGGTCATAGAGTTGATGGTGGGGTTATTGGTGGTGGATGTGAATTTTAATGGAGAAATAAAAGAAAAGTGAAGGAGATGATGATGAAGGTAATGTTGGAGTTTGAAGTAAGGGGTGATGGAGGTGATGTTGTGATGGTGCAGTGAAGATGGTGGTGACGGGGAAGGAAACAGAAGAGGTGGTGGTGAAGATGGAGAATTTGTAGTGGCGGTGGTGGTTTTTTGGAGGAGAATGAAAAGGAAGGAGATGGAGAAATGGGGAGGGTAATGTTGGAGCTTGAGATAGTGTTGATGAGGTGGTGTTATGGTGGTGATAGTGATGGTGGCAGTGGTTGAGAATAGTAGAAAAGAGGGTGATGGAGATGGTGTAGTAAAGAGGGTGGTGGTGACGTTGGTGTTGTCATTGAAGTTGTCGCCAGAATGATAGCTGGAATGGTCGCCAAAGACGTCGCCAGGGAGGAGCATCTTGGCCCCTAGCCAAGCATGGTGGCCAGCCTTGGGATAGGTGGTGGAGTGGTGGTGGTTTTGTGGAAGGATTTAGTGGTGGTGGCAGTTTTGGAGAAGGTATAAGAGAGGGTGGAAGTTGTTGGCCCAAAAGCCCATCACTCTAGTTTTGATGATGATTAACTCATGTAGTTATAGTTTAATAATGATCTTATATTTATATAGTTTCAGTTATTAATCAAGATATTAGTAGATGTTTAGCTTCAACAAAGGAGTTTTGGAGCTAACATATGTAGATTCAAGAGCTCGCCCGTCAAGATTGCGTCTAGCACTCAGTTGGAGTCAAGCTCTTTGGATCGTATTTGGATCGAGTCGGCTTGGGGAAGGAGTTCTACAAGAAGATTTTGATTTGTATTTAGCTCAGTTTGTTAAAGGGTAGAATATATTCTTGAAGCTCAAAAATATACACACAAAAATGCACGTTTTTCATAAGTATGATTTTGGATTTTAATCAGTTTTAGTTCTACTAATCTGAACGACATCCTTTTAGATTTCTTATCATAACTTTTTATTCTTATATTAAATTAGCATGATTTAAATTGAATTTTAAAGATAACATTCAGGGATACATTTCTTATTTAACAATTAATTTTTGATTCAAATGTTAAAGATATCAAATATTGGGTTGAAGTTTGTTCTTGTTCTGAAAATAGTTTACAGTTTTTGATTTCACACATTTTAGTATTTTATTGATAACTTTCTATTCTAAAAAGATATTGAATTGATTTCAGTTGCCTTAGAAATAAGATTTATAGAGTTACAAATTATTCCTATATATGTATTTCTAAATTTTGATGTTTTCAGCCTGAAAACTGTACTCAAAATTCACCAATAGTCTGCCAGATTGGTAGTAATGGCTAATTTTCTGGAGGCTGATTTTTAATACGTTTTTAAAATGTATTTTGTTGAATTTTAAAAGTCAAGTTATTCCTTTTAAACCTGGTAAAACTATTCTAAATTTGTCTTCCTAAAACCTATATAAAGGGGTCATGAGGGTTGAGTTTATTACAACAACAACAACTCTATTTGAAGAATCAAGTAATGGGTTTCAAGAGAAAGAGCTTTCAAGTTTCAGTTTTGTGTTTTTATTTTCAAAAATCTTCTTTAAGTTTTTTATTCTCAAAAATCTTTCTTCTGATTTTACTCTTACTTACAAAATTTTGAGCTTCAAATTTTTATTTTATTCTATAGGGTTTTGTAAGAGAGTCTTCAAGAGAAAGTTTATGATCTTTTGATCACCCAAAGATTGTTCCATTGTCGTTACGCTACTCTGAACTAGAGGAGTGTTTTTGCAGATAGTGTACACTGAGTGGTTGTAATTCCTTGGTGTAAGGTCCCATGGTGGAAGATCTATAGTGGATTGGGAAACCCTTCACGGTGGTGAAGGTGGGGACGTAGAGCAGTGGCTCGAACTTCGAAACAAATCTTCTTGTTTGTGATTGCTTTCTTATCTCTAATTATTTGCTTTTTATTTATTCATTATTGTCGATTTATACTCATCACAACAAGATAGCAATTAAGCACCTCAAACTCTTATCTAGGAAATCACGAGGAGAAGCTCACAGCCCTTCACGGGGAATTCAACTTCTAGTCTTGTTTTGAGTGATTGGTTGCATATATCATTTTATATTGTATTGAATTTTTAATTGATTAGCTATACACCTATTCACCCCTCTCTAGGTGTATTTTCAATTGGTATCAGAGCCTATGCTCCTGATATTAGGTTTAACCACTTACGAGTAAGATCTTGAATGGCTAATCTAGATTTGTATTTGCACTCATATTGTCTATACACTCATGGATCACCTTGCCCCTCCTATGTTTGATGTTTCTAACGTCGATATATGAAAGTTTAGGATTAGTGTTTATTTAAAAACCCTAGGCTTGCATGTCTATCTTGTCACTACCAAGAAAATTTATTTTGATAATGCCAAGTATACTGGGGCTAATGCACAACCACTAGATGCACTAAAGTATTCACTTAGCAAAGAATATCTACCTATGATTTCTCATTGTGATTCTACTTTTGCAGTATGAAATACATTGACCTCTCCTGAGCTACAAACGACAATCAATGTGGAGAAAGAATCTACTAGAGAAGAGTCCGATCAAGCTTGCTTCATGGTCCAAGGGAATGACTGCCTTGAGGTAAGCTCGGATACTCAACTATATAATAGTTCTAGTTCTTTTTGTGATAATAATATGGATGCAGATGCATTAAATGAAGAACTATCTATAATTTGTGAAAACTTACTTTCAAAGTACCAAGTTTTGATAAATAAAAGTCTTGAATTAAAAGAAGAAAATAAAAATTTGTTTTCTAAACTAAACATGATTTTACAAGAGAAGGTTGAGATTTCAAGTAAAAGGGACTTATTGAAATCTCAACTTGACCTTGCCTTAAATGAAAACAAAATTTTAAAGAATAAAAATGATTGTGATGATGTTTTGAAGAATAATGAGATTTTGTCCTCAAAACTAGAATGTGTTTTAAAAGAAAATAATTCTTTGAAAAGTAAAATTATTTTGATTTCAAAAGAATTTGAATTTGTTTCAAAAGAAAACACCTCTTTGAAAAATGATTTTGATGCTCATGTTTGTCACGCTACTATAAAATCACCTTTATTGATAAGAATGCATGCTCCACTTCTTTTCCTAATATTGAAAAATGATATAATTATGTTAAAGAAGAGTGTTGATTGTTTGGGCTCTACTTTGAGCCAATGTGCTATGAACCACACACATTTGAATCCATATTTCACAAGAAACATGCTTCTCATATGCATGCACGCAAACCACGACATACACATGCTCATCATGCACACACACATGATTTTATGCATGCTTATGTGTACACTTGTACACATTGTGGATGTAAGGGCCACCTTGCAAAGTTTTGTTGTGATAGGATATATAATTCAAATTTTTGCAAATAAATTTGTTTAGGTTAGGAAAGTCTCTAACCCCTATGGACCCAATAAGGTATAGGTACCAAAAGTCACTCCATTTTATTTAATGTAGGTGTGATTTCTCACTTGACGTGAGGGTATTGGTGCCTTTGATGGTGGATGCGTTTGAGCTTGATGGATTCTACATTGGATGCATCACCTTTACGAATGTTTGGTGGGAGGACCACCATGGTTTGGAGATCCAGAGATTAGCCCTAATGATTTTGGTAACTATCTCTAACTCTCATTTAGTTTACATACTTTTATAGTATTAATTTTTAGCATGTTTTGGTTCTCCATGTTCATTATATTAAATGTAATATAAATTAGACATGTGATATATATAGATAGTCCTTTGAGAGGCACCTATGTTCATATAAATTTATATTTTTTGTGTTCTCACTATAGTCTAGCTATTGTGTATATCCTACTTCTAAAACATGTACATTTAACATAATGATCATATTGGTTTATGTTTTCTTTTATACTTCATGTTTTGATTACTAATTTTCATTAAAACTTGTGCTTATACTTGTACAAATAATGAGCTGATTGAAGTTTTACCTGCACAAAAATATAGAATTTCAAAACTTTTATAATAATAGTGTAAGGTGCTCAATTCTACCGCTATAGTAAGTGACTATACGGGTCGTGATCCACAAGGAGGGACTAGTGATGGAAGCTTCTTTAGTAAGTTCCCTTTTATGCTACAATTAATAGTTAAAATTCTTCTTTAGTTTCTTAAAAGAAAAGAGAAAAATGGAGTTACAGTTAAGTTAGGAAGAAAGTGGTAGAAAGAGAAGGTGGAAAAAATAGAAGATTAATATATACAAAGAAATTGAAAAGAGTGATAAAAGAATTAGGAGATAATGGTGTTGGTGATCTAAACTAAAGTTAAAAGAAAAGAAAGTTAAAATCTAAAAAACTTACTTACCTCTTCGGCGCCTACTTACCTTTGACTAGTATCGATGATGTACCTTTGTTTAAAGGCGAGCGAAGTATGACAAATTGGATCTTTCCCATTCTCGATTTACACTATGAAGTGAAGGGGCAAGCTACACTACCATAGAAATAAATATCCATCACCATAAGCCATCAATGGTACTTGCAAGGGCAAGATAACTTCCAAACTATCGGAGTCATTTGGATTCACGAGCATAGAAGAGGAAGCAAATAAAAGCAAGAGTAAAAAAGAAAAAGAAAAGATTATTTATATCGGTGTCACCCTCAGTACAAGTTTGCTCTTATTTCTCCATGAAACTCTCCTCTCCTCTTAGTTACATAAATAAAACAAAAATTACATGAAAAAAATAAAAACCTAAGTTACAAACTACAAATTAGCCTAAATTCTACTCTCTGCTTGGTCGTTCTTTTTTTTGCCTTTGAGAATACTAGTATTTATAGGAGAAATGCATAGGTTAGAGGAGTACGAAGATAGTGGAAGTTGACTATTTTTAAATTTGAATCCTTCCCTTATCTCTTGATTTGATGTGGATATTCAGTTCTGATCTGCAGCTTGGTGGTGTGTTTATTGCTAAATATAACTTACCAACTGACAGAATTAGAAATAATGATTAACTTAAGAGTTGTAAACCTTTAAGTCTTCTTTTTGGATCATCTTGAATCATCTGATTTGAGTTTTGGTAGCGAAAGTTATGATTCAAATACTAAAATGTATCCAGTCAGATTTGAGCCAAAATTGCTTCATCTAATCCTATGATCTTCTCTCTTTCCATTTATCCCTTTGGATTGGACTCTGTACTTAACCTTATCCTTAGTTAATCTTTTACTTTAATCACTTGATTCATCAAAAACTAAATTTAACCAACTGGATTTGGGATCATCCTCCTCTAACCAAATAGATCTAGTTAAATCTGAATTTAACTGATATTTATTTGATTTTATCCTCTTTCTCCCCATGATTATCTTCTGTAAAATAGACATTTAATATTAAGAAATTTAACAGATTTATTATATGATAAATGTGAAAATGTAATAAAGAATAATGTAATAAATGTGTGCAATCATACCCCCACACGTATCTTTTGCTCGTCCTCGAGCAAAATAACAAAACTAAATAAAATATTATTAGACCACTTTTGCGAGTCACACGATTGCACTGAGCATGTATAACAAGCCGTTAAACCTCTAGGTTTCCCTTAGAGGACAAGTTTTGTCTCGTGAGGGTTTTCAGTGGAGTGCACCCACAAAATCCATAAAGAAAGAGAAAAATATTAGTATTTTAAAAACACATTTTGAAAGAGAAAATATTTGAAATATTATTGTAGGATTTAAGTAATGTATAAGTTATAGGAAAATCAAATTTTTTATTGCTAAACTCAGTCTCTATTCAAAAATTGGTTATCAGTCAAAGTGAGGAGTCAAATTGTACTTCTCCTCTAGTCTATTACTTTACCCTAAGTCATATGCACCTTTATGATCGTGAAATTTTAACTAAGGGATCTTTAACTCTAATTATTATGCCTTATTTATTTATTTATATATATATTATTTTATTTTATTTTTGGTGATATTATTCCTTAATTTTATTAGGCTTTCTAAACTGCCCATGTAACAAGCCTTTAATCGGTGACTCCCAAACCAAATGGTCTTAGGGCACCGGGTGAGAAAACACCCCAAGAATTTAAGGACTTGAGCAAACAATGCCAGAAAACTAA
Organism: Agave tequilana; assembly: GCA_038442645.1. Taxonomy (NCBI): domain Eukaryota; kingdom Viridiplantae; phylum Streptophyta; class Magnoliopsida; order Asparagales; family Asparagaceae; genus Agave; species Agave tequilana. The sequence continues at coordinate 116,692 of JAVJIF010007428.1, read as the reverse complement.
GGATTTTATTATATGAACCGCTTTTAGGCGTAAATACTTATGCTTTATGAGGCACAGATACCCAGCTTAATCAGAGGATTTTTATAGATATATATATTTCTTTTTTTTCAAACTTATCTAATCATCTTTTGCATAAATGCCAAGGCTTGCTTAGGCCAAAGTACCTAGATAACCAATAATTAGATTTGTTTATTTTACATAAATATACATATATTTTTTTATTAGGCATATGAATTTTTATTTTTCAACCCTAAGTGTGTAAATGTATAAAGTGCACATATTTCATTAAAGCAAAGATCAGTACTAAATTACTTTGACAAATTATCTTCCTAACCCTAAAAATTAAACAAATAATCTTATTTTGACCAAGTATAAGAAATCCTAATTATGATTCTCCTATTCCTTAAAATTGACATAATTTCTTACAAAAATTATATCAAAATATTGTTTCTATTTTCAAAAAGTTTTTTTTAAAGTAAAGAAAACGTAAAAAAAATTTGTTTTAAAAAAAAAGAAAAACCTACATTATGTTAGAACCCTCCTCACACCTATCTCATGCATTGTCCTCAATGTGTAAATTAATGCATAGATGCGTGAAAAAGAAGAAAGGGAAGGAAAATATTACCTTAAGGTGGTGATTCCGGTGGTGGTCTGATTGGGTCAAGCGTTGCTACCCAATCAAGATAATATGGTGGTTCACAGAATCCACCTTTATTGACCTCTTCTTTATTTGCATATTTACAGTCCCCAATATGAATAGAATGTTGGCCCAAAGGCCTTCCACTCTAGTTTTGATGATGATTAACTCATGTAGTTATGTTTACTAATTATCTTGTGATTTTAGTTACAGATCATTGATCAAGATATTAGTTGATGATTGCTTCAAAAAGAGGAGTTTGGAAGCCGTCACATGGTGATTCCCGTGCCCGAGCATCAAGATCATACCTTTGCACTTGGTGGATCACGTTTGGGATCGAGTCGTCTTGAAGATGGAAGATCGTCAAGAAGACTTAGGTATCCTAGTTTAGTTTAGTGTGTTTAGATCCATTTGTAAAGATATGAATAGTTGATATGCTCAAGTGCACAACACACACAAGTTTTATGTTTGGATATTGGTTTTTCGGTTTTTTAGTTTAACCGATATGTGTTTTCATGAATAGATTGATCAAAACAAGTTTACATGATTTTTATGTATATTAGATATGTTCAATATACATACATGCTTCATATCTTAAACAAACTTATTTTGATATGTCTATTCATGAGTGATTTCCTATTGAAAAATTAAAGTTTGATAAAAATACAAGTTTTGGTTTTTGGTAAAAATGATAAGACACAAAAATAGTTCATATTGATTGATATTTGAGCTAAACTTTTTATCACATGTTTTATATCAATGCAAAATGATAAAACTATTTTTGGGTATTTTTACAAGACTTAAAAAGATTTTCTAAAATATTTTTAACATGTGTTTCTGTCCCAGTTTTGTGGCTGACAGGCCAGGTCGGCCGACCGCACGGGTCGACCGTACCTAAGGCCGGTCGACCCTTGCGGTCGACCGACGTGCACAAGCCTGTGCACGTTTGGCAGACACAGGGACGGTCGGCCGGGCGGCCGACCGGACCAGAGAGCTCTGCTCTCTGTATATTTGGGTCGAACGGGCGGTCGACCGGGTTTGCCCAACGGTCATATTTCTGACCGTTGACGGTCGGCCGGGCCGGCCGACCAGTAGCCTGTCAGGCTGCCAGGTCAGCCTAACGGCTAGTTTTCTGATGGGGCTATAAATACCCCATCTCTTCTTGGTTTTATTTAAGATTTTGAAGAGCAAAAATTTATATATTCTCTGGTGTTTAAAACAAGTTTTCAAAAGGTTTTAGAGCTTCAAAAGATCAATCCTTTTTGTTTTAGAGTTTTGGAAAAATCAAAGAAAATAGAAAATTGGGAGATTTGTTTTGGTTCTTCATTTCTATCTTTTACAAGAGTTTTCCCAAGTATTTTTCTTTGAGTTTTTATTTTCCAAACTCTAGTTCTTCCACACTTGAGCTATCTTCTATCCTAATCTATTAGGATCTTTTGTTTTGTGGAAAAAGAGAAAAGAAAGAGAGATTGTTTGTGGTTGAAAGATACCACCAAGTTGTAAACCCTTTTCATTGTTGGGTGCTCCCTCTTTGGTAGAGGTTGAGGTTTGGTTTGCTCTCTCTAGTGAGAGGTGGAGTTGGTGTTTGTAACCCTCTTCGGTAGAGGTGTTGTTGTTGTTTGGCTAAGGGCTTACCCCTCTTGTGTGAGGTGGTGTTTGTATTGAGAGAGGAGTTCGGTACTCCTAGTGTTGTAACAAATCCTCTTCAGTAGAGGTTCCCTCGGTGGGAGATAGTGGATTGGAAATCCTACACGGTGGTGTAGGCGGGAATGTAGAGCTAGGTGCTCGAACCTCGAAACATATCTTGTTGTTAGCGTTTCATCCACTTGTCTCTCAACTCTCTCTCTCTCTTTTATTTGTGCAAAGCATCATACTTCATTCATATCATATATTGCTTGTGTTGCCTTGCATCTTTTATATTGTTCATCCTTATATGCTTGGCTTGCTTGTGTGTGTGCCTCACTTATACTTAACCATAAGAGCTTCACATAGCACCTCAACCCATTCAAGGGGAATCAAGAGGAGTTAGTCCAGAGCCCTTCACGGGGAATTCGGCTACACTTGTGTGTTGTATTAAGTGTGTTGCAAAATTTGCATTAGCTTCCACATTTAGAGCATTTAGTTTGTAGATTAGCAAGTACACCTATTCACCCCCCTCCTCTAGGTGCTTTTCAATTGGTATCAGAGCCAAGTGCTCTGATTTTGGGTCTAACAACCTAGAGTTAAAGATCCTCATTTTAGGCTAATCTATTGTTTGCATTTGCTTGTTTGCACACATATAGTTTGGACCCATGGCCTTTATGACCCCACCTATGTTTGACCCTTCCAACATTCTTGTTTGGAAGATTAGGATGACTGTTTATTTACAAACCCTAGGACATAAGGTTTACCTTGTCATTACCAAGGAATCCTACCTTGGTGATAGCAATCATTTAGGGGCCAATGCACAAGCCCTTGAGGCCATTAGAAGCACATTATCTAAAGACTATCTCTTGAGTGTTTCTAACCTTGATTCCGCTTTTGCAGTGTGGAACAAGTTGACAACAACCACCACCTCCAAGCTTCAATTGCCAATCCAATAAGAAGAGGAGTCTAGTGGAGAATCTGAGTCACAATGCTTAATGGTCCAAGGGAATGACTCCCTTGAGGTACTTTTGGAATCTCAACTAGATAGTAATGATTGTGCTAGTTCTTCAAATGATTTTGTTGATCCCCATGCTTTAAATGAAGAACTATCTATTGTTTATGAAACGCTAATAGAAAAATATAATGCTTTGAAAAAGAAAAGTCTAAGCATTAATAATGATAATAAAAATTTGATTTCTAGACTTAACAATGTTTTGCAAGAGAAAGAGGAGATTTCTAATGAGAGGGATTCATCAAAATCTCAACTTGATCTTGTCCTAAAAGAAAATGAGTTTTTAAAAAAATAAAAATGATTGTGATGATGTGTTGAAGAAAAATGAGTTTTTATCTTCAAAAGTTGATTTTGTTTTAAAAGAAAATAATTCTTTAAAAAGAGAAATTGATTTTATTTCAAAAGAATTAGAAATTTGTTTAAATAAAAATAAATATTTGAAAAATGATATTGTTTCTCATGTTTGCCATGCTAGGGTAGCTTCACCTAGATCACCCCTTGCATGCACTTCTTCTTCTAAGATTAATGATGATATTTGTTTGTTGAAGAGAAAGTGGATTGTTTGGGCTCCACTATGAGCCAATGTGCCATAAACCACTCACGTTTGGAAACCTTGGTTCGAAAGAAACAAGTTCCATCCTTTATGCATGCACACCCTCCACGGCATACACATGCTCCACACGGACACACCCATCACAAGTATGCTCATGTGTACACTTGTACACATTGTGGACGTATGGGCCACCTTGCTAAATTTTGTTATGATCGTATACATGTTTCTAATTTAGCAAATAAATTTGTTTAGGTTAGAGAAGGTACTAACCCCCATGGACCCAATAAGATATGGGTACCAAAGACCACCCCTCCTATTTTTGATGTAGGTGTGGGCTCTCACATGACGTGAGAGTTGTCGTACCTTGGAGTGGATGCGTTCCGAGCTTCATGGAAATCAATTGGATGCATCACTTTTAAGGGAAGGTTTGGTGGAGAGGACCACCATGTTTTGAAGACAAGGGAAGTTGCCTTCTAGGTTTTGGTAACGATTCCTAACTCCTAATTTTTATTTACATGCTTTTAATATTCATTGTTTATAGCATGTTTCATTGTTTAGTGATTAGTATGAAAATGTCAAACTTATTAGATTTGTGATATACATGTTTAGTTATTTTGAGACACCCATGTTTATATGGACCCATATTTTGTGTTCTCACCGTTTGTTAGCTATCATGTTTATCATAGGTTTAATAACATGTGGATTTTCTTAATAATCTTGTTTATGTTTATCATGATGACTTATATCTTGTTTTGATGCTTCATGATTTGAATATATGTTTAAATGTTAGTTTTTATTAAGACTAGATATATATTTGTGCATATAGTGGGCCACAAATAAATCTATATATGTTAGTGCTTGAATGGTTATTTGAACCATTAGATGTGCTAGTATAGTCTAGTTTTGATGATTCATGCATTTTAAACTTGTATTCCTATTTTTAGATTTGTTTTTATGTGTATGAGTTTTCATTTCATGTATATGTGTAATTTTGCCAAACTTTAAGATATACATGTATACCCCTTGAGTCATTTGCCTTTCATGCAAATTTATACATATGGACTCAATTGTGTTTAGGGATATGTATGTATACTTCATGTTTGACAAAACATACATATGCCTTGATATGAAAATTTGTTTTAATGAAAAATTTAGCTTTTTATGTTCTCATGTGTTTTTGTTTAACTTCATGTATGTGTCCATTTTATCCAAATTATTGTTATACATATATATCCTTTTGAGCCACGTGCCTTCATGCATATACTTTTGTGGACTCATTATGTTTAGGATATGTATGTATACTTTAGTTTGTACATGACATACATATGCCTTGAAGTTTAAATTGTTTTGATGATTTTCATGTTTTAGGCAATTTCAACTTGTAATGAAAATCCAGTTTTTCATGTTTTCATATTTTCAAGGAATTTCATATGAGCTTAATTGAATATTTTCATGTTGATATGTGTCACATTATACTTGTACACTCACTTTATTAGTTTACTCATGATTTGTTTTCATGAGACTATGATATGGACTTTATGGATTTTGAGTGTTTAGTGATCATGTGATTTACATGTGTTTCATGAAAAATAATTTTGTTTTATTCCTTTCTTGAAGGATTTCGTACTAGTTTTAAAAGGTTTTCTTATAACTAGTTCATATTCTTCACTATGGTAGAGATTTTCAAACATACTACATTTTCAAATCTATTTTTGAAAACCCCTACCTTCAATGGGAGGATGGATGGGAGATCATGTTCATGAATGCTTTAAAATAAAAATCATTTAAAACTTTAATCATGATTGGGAGCTAGTTATATGATGTATACACTTGATCATTATTGTTATTTCAATTGGTATCATTAAATTCTTTCAATTGGTATCAATCTTGATCTTTCTTGTATACTCATATATGTTTGTATGTACGTATGATTTCAATTCCAAGAATATCAATTTCAATTGGTATCTATTTTCCATACATATATATGTTTGTGTTTATGCTAAGCTTGAGCTTCAATTTTGTTTCAATTGATTACTTTAAATTGGTATCAAGCCTACGCATTGTTTTAGTTGGTATTTCATAAAGGGGGAGAAAATTTGATTTTGTCTTTCAATTGGTATTTGTACTCCCATACTTTATGATTGAAAATTTAAATTTGATATCATATGTTCAAAATGAAAAATATTTACAATTGGTATCAAAATTCTTGTTTAGACATTCAAAATTTATTATGTTTAATTTTAAATTGGTATCAAGATTTTCATGTGTTTTGCTTAAAATTGGTATCAATATTTTTTTGTTTGTTTCCTTTCAATTGGTATCAAGATGCTATTCTTTGACATATTTTCAATTGGTACCTTAATTGATTGTCACCCCTAATTGACTTTGTTTTTATTTTAGACAAAAAGGGGGAGAAAAATATATTGATTTAGTTTTGCTTGTACCCTTTATTGATGATTGATTCTTTGTATTAAAAAGGGTGAGAAAATTTTGTTTTGTTTTGAGTGTTTACCCCTTTGTTGATGATTGACAAAAGGGGGAGAAGTATTTTGGTTTATATATGCATGTTTATGTTTTTGCATATATTAAGTTTAATTTAGTTTAATTTTAATTGGTATCTAAAGCATGTTTTGTTTTTAAACATTTCATTGGTATCTAGAACCTTTTATTGTTTTGCATAGATATGCATCCATGTTTAATATTCATTGCATATTATGTTTATTTGTTTATGCATGAGTTAAGGGGGAGCTTCTTTGAAGCTTAACTTTAATCCATGCATATATAACTCCATGAGTTTTGTCATCATCAAAAAGGGGGAGATTGTTGGCCCAAAGGCCTTCCACTCTAGTTTTGATGATGATTAACTCATGTAGTTATGTTTACTAATTATCTTGTGATTTTAGTTACAGATCATTGATCAAGAATTAGTTGATGGTTGCTTCAAAAAGAGGAGTTTGGAAGCCGTCACATGGTGATTCCCGTGCCCTAGCATGAAGATCATACCTTTACACTCGGTGGATCACGTTTGGGATCGAGTCGTCTTGAAGATGGAAGATCGTCAAGAAGACTTAGGTATCCTAGTTTAGTTTAGTGTGTTTAGATCCATTTGTAAAGATATGAATAGTTGATATGCTCAAATGCACAACACACACAAGTTTTATATTTGGATATTGGTTTTTCGGTTTTTTAGTTTAACCGATATGTGTTTTCATGAATAGATTGATCAAAACAAGTTTACATGGTTTTTATGTATATTAGATATGTTCAATATACATACATGCTTCATATCTTAAACAAACTTATTTTGATATGTCTATTCATGAGTGATTTCCTATTGAAAAATTAAAGTTTGATAAAAATACAAGTTTTAATTTTGGTAAAAATGATAAGACACAAAAATAGTTCATATTGATTGATATTTGAGCTAAACTTTTTATCACATGTTTATATATCAATGCAAAATGATAAAACTATTTTTGGGTATTTTTACAAGACTTAAAAAGATTTTATAAAATATTTTTAACATGTGTTTCTGTCCCAGTTTTGTGGTTGACAGGCCAGGTCGGCCGACCGCACGGGTCGACCGCACCTAAGGCCGGTCGACCCTTGCGGTCGACCGACGTGCATAAGCCTGTGCACGTTTGGCAGACATAGGGACGGTCGGCCGGGCGGCCGACCGGACTAGAGAGCTCTGCTCTCTATATATTTGGGTCGACCGGGCGGTCGACCGGGTTTGCCCAACGGTCATATTTCTGACCGTTGGCGGTCGGCCGGGCCGGCAGACCGGTCGGTAGCCTGTCAGGCTGCCAGGTCAACCTAATGGCTAGTTTTCTGATGGGGCTATAAATACCCCATCTCTTCATGGTTTTATCTAAGATTTTGAAGAGCAAAAATTTATATATTCTCTGGTGTTTAAAACAAGTTTTCAAAAGGTTTTAGAGCTTCAAAAGATCAATCCTTTTTGTTTTAGAGTTTTTGAAAAAATCAAAGAAAATAGAAAATTGGGAGATTTGTTTTGGTTCTTCATTTCTATCTTTTACAAGAGTTTTCCCAAGTATTTTTCTTTGAGTTTTTGTTTTCCAAACTCTAGTTCTTCCACACTTGAGCTATCATCTATCCTAATCTATTAGGATCTTTTGTTTTGTGGAAAAAGAGAAAAGAAAGAGAGATTATTTGTGGTTGAAAGATACCACCAAGCTGTAAACCCTTTTCATTGTTGGGTGCTCCCTCTTTGGTAGAGGTTGAGGTTTGGTTTGCTCCCTCTAGTGAGAGGTGGAGTTGGTGTTTGTAACCCTCTTCGGTAGAGGTGTTGTTGTTATTTGGCTAAGGGCCTAACCCTCTTGTGTGAGGTGGTGTTTGTATTGAGAGAGGAGTTCGGTACTCCTAGTGTTGTAACAAATCCTCTTCGGTAGAGGTTCCCTCGGTGGGAGATAGTGGATTGGAAATCCTACACGGTGGTGTAGGCGGGGATGTAGAGCTAGGTGCTCGAACCTCGAAACATATCTTGTTGTTAGCGTTTGATCCACTTGTCTCTCAACTCTCTCTCTCTCTCTCTTTTATTTGTGCAAAGCATCATACTTCATTCATATCATATATTACTTGTGTTGCCTTGCATCTTTTATATTGTTCATCCTTATATGCTTGGCTTGTTTGTGTGTGTGCCTCACTTATACTTAACCACAAGAGCTTCACATAGCACCTCAACCCATTCAAGGGGAATCAAGAGGAGTTAGTCCAGAGCCCTTCACGGGGAATTCGGCTACACTTGTGTATTGTATTAAGTGTGTTGCAAAATTTGCATTAGCTTCCACATTTAGAGCATTTAGTTTCTAGATTAGCAAGTACACCTATTCACCCCCCTCTAGGTGCTTTTCATAGAATCATGAAAGATCCTATCGTGAAACTTACTCCCTTTACATGACCAGTCATGAAAAATCATCACGGAGTCATCATGGTCTATACCTATGTCCAACAAAAGAATGTGATTTGGTAGAATAGTTGACTTGGACTCAAGAATGATAGGTTCAGGAACCAACACTAACTCAGAAAAATCAACTTTGGGTTCGAGAGTTAGTTTTGGTTCAAGCGTTGAGACCAAGTCCAAGAATTGATATTCACATTCTTTTCCCAACAATGAAATGTGACTATCCAAAATTGATGATTCAATTTCTAAATTTATAGGTACGGGAATAAATGTTGGCTCAGAAAATTGGTCCAATTTGGGTAAGATACTGGAGTCAATATAGATTCGAAGATAGAAACTGAATCACAAAGTTGGGGATCGGATTCACATTCATGTTCAAGTTCAATCTCATTAAAATGAAAACTTGCCAATTCGACAATGGGTTGATATTGGTCAAGTTCAAGGCTTTGTGGTGAAACTGAATCTTGATCAAAGTCTTCAAGATACCATGATTCTTAGTTTTTATCAATATGGTTAGAAGTGCTGGGAATAGTCAAAGATTGAATAGGGAGAGTTTCCTTACTCCTAGCATGTTCTCCAATCTACTAATTCTTACTTCTATCATATTGAGTGGATCATTTTGGTATTGAATCATGGTTTCCATACTCTTTTTTTTAGTTAGCTTGTTCTTCTTGAAAAATAGAGTAAGGATCTGTGACTTGAAAGTTTTGATGGGATTTTGAGTCTTCTAAAATTTAAATTCGTCGCTCAAGCTCATCTAAGACTTCCATCCTCTTTTCCCAGTCAATTGATTCTTCTAATGGTTGTTCGGGGGAAGAAGGATATGAAACTGGATGTTGGTAGGGTAGTTGATAATATGACTCGGGGGAGTTTATCCTTATTGACTCTGTGAAGAGTAGTGATGATTATTCCAGTCTTATTCATAGTATTGGGACTGGGACATGTAATGATTCCGATAAGACCAATCTGGCACGCTAGGTTGGTTAAAGTTATGATATGTCGGGTTGGTAATATTCGAAAAAGAGGTCAGGGTGTAATATGGATTACCATTAAAATTGAAAAAATTATTGTTATAAGCCATATCACACAGGAAATATCAAACACAAACAAAGAAAAACAAACAATAAGCAAACAAATAGAAAAAAGAAAAAAAAATTCTAAATTAAGTTAGGGTAGACCTTTGATCTAGACGACTCCTAACTGGTTGACTGTCCACGGGAGGTATAATGCAGACTTTGATCACAAGCTAATCAGCCAGGTCAGGGCAAGATTGGTGGGAGGTATCCTCGCAAAAGAGACGGGCCTAATTAAGCCAAACTATCAGCCTTCGGGGTTTCGCCCCTTAATCCCTTTCCTTAGACATTGATTTGGCAGGAGTCAAATTCTAACACCTTCCCCCTTAGGATAATCTCCTAATTGAGTGTGAGATGTCCCTAGGGCAAATGTCTACTCAGTTTTAGTTAGTCTTGGGTTAGTGAGTGAGGAGATTATTTGTGGGCTAAGAGAGGGTAATGACTTCCCCCACCTTATCTTATTTATAGGATAAGCCCTTAAGATTGATTGTGCAAAGTGTGAAGAATAAAGAAAAGTAACATTCAACAAGCAAATAATCACTCAAGAATGTTTCCTAAACTATATGCTATATATACGTACCTTTTGCTCTAGCATTCTTTAACAGTATTGTAAAATGTAAACGAATTAGACACGTGCCTAAATGTAAAGTCTAAACCATTTTTAGCATTTAACAAACATCATTTTACTGTTGAGGTTAGAAAGAAGTTTAGTGAGATAAACAAAGAAATAGATAGCTACAGATATTAAACTTTGCAATATAGCCAACTTGCAGAAAATACAGGTTAGTAGTAGGTCACTCAGATTGCCACAGGAATGTAGCAAATCTGAGAGCTTCTGGGCTCTACTTTCTTGAGCAGAGTCCTAGACCACTTATTGTCCACTGTAGCAAAAATTTCTTATTGTCAAATCTGTACACCAAGAGTAAAGAAGAAAGTTAACAAAAATGTAAATCTAAAAAGAAAATAACTTACCATCCCTCCCCGACAACGGCGCCAAAAATTTGATTGAGGTTTTACCTGTACAAAAATACAGAATTTCAAAACTTTTATAACAATAGTGCAAGGTGCTCAATTCTACTACTATAGCAAGTGGTTATGTGGGTCGTGATCCACAAGGAGGGACTAGCGATGGAAACTTCTTTAGTAAGTTCTCTTTTATGCTACAATTAATGATTAAAATTCTTCTTTAGCTTCTTAAAAGAAAAGAGAAAAATGAAGTTACAGTTAAGTTAGGAAGAAAGTGGTAGAATGAGAAGGTGGAGAAAATAAAAGATGGTATATACAAAGAAATTGAAAAGAGTGAAAAAAGAATAGGGGATAGTGGTGTTGGTGATCTAAACAAAAGTTTAAAGAAATGAAAGTTAAAAACTAAAAACTTACTTACCTCTTTGGTGCCTACTTACCTTTGACCCGTATCAACGATGTACCTTTATTTGAAGGCGAGCGAAGTGTGACAAATAAGATCTTCCCCATTCCCGATTTACACTATGAAATGAAGGGGCAAGCTACACTACCATAGAAATAGATATCCGTCACTATAAGCCATCAACGGCACTTGCAAGGGCAAAGCAACTTCGAGGCTATTGGAGTTATTTTTATTTACATGCACAGAAGAGGAAAGTAAACAAAAACAAGAGTAAAGAAGAAAAAGAAAACTTCGATTCGATTCAAATAACAATAAAAGAAAAGATTGCAACACCGGTGTCGCCCTCAGTACAAGCTTGCTCTTATTCCTCCATGAAACTCTCCTCTCCTCTCAGTTACATAAATAAAACAAAAATTACATGAAAGAAAATAAAAACCCAAGTTACAAATTACAAATTAGCCTAAATTCCACTCTCTGCTTGGACGTTTCTTTTTGCCTTTGAGATTACAAGAATTTATAGGAGAAATGCAGAGGTTAGAGGAGTACAATATAGGGGAAGTTGACAATTTCAAAATTTGAATTCTCCCCATATCTCCAGACTTGATTTGATGTGGATATTCAGTTCTGATCTGCAGTTTGGTGGCGTGTTTATTGCTGAATATAATTATCAAATGATAGAATTAGAAATAGTAAAGATTTTTAAGTCTTCTTTCTGGATCATCTTGAATCATCTGATTTGAGTTTTGGTAGTAAAAGTTATGATTCAAATACTAAAATGTATCAAGTCAGAATCTGAGTCAAAATTGCTTCATCTCATTCGTTGATCATCTCTCTATCCAGTTATTGAAATAACCTAGAGGCGGGTGAATAGGTGATAATGCTAATCTAAATACTAAATGCGGAATTTAAAACTAATTTGCAACAACACTTAGTGCAACCAATGCGTGTAGCCGAATTTCCCGTGAAGGGCCCTGGACTAACTCCTCTTGATTCCTCTGAATAAGAGTTGAGGCGCTATATGAAGCTCTCGTGGTTAAGCACAAGTGAGGCATACAAGTAAACACAACCAAGCATATAGATATAGGCAATATGAATCAATGTAAGGCACAACACAAGCATATAAATGATATGGCAATATAAATGATGCAATGCACAAAGGTAAAGAGAGAGAGAGAGAGTTAAGAGTCAATCGATCAAACGCAAACAACAATATGTGTTTCGAGGTTCGAGCACCGAGCTCTACGTCCCCGCCTTCACCGAGAAGGATTTCCAATCCACTAGGAGTACCGAACTCCTCTCTCAACCAATACAACCTCCACCGAGGCAATACAAATGGTCTACCGAAGATCGGAGTACCAAACTCCACCAATATAACCAAATTCACCTCACCAAGAGGGATACAAGCACTGATCAGAAGTTAGGAGTTTACTAGTATTTAGAGAGAGAGGGTTTAGAGTAAACCTTCGATGCTCGTTTGTTGATGTTCAAAAACTCCAAATGTCTTTACTGATTTACTTTACTCCTTTCGAATCACCGTCGTAGCACAAGCTATTACGGGTCGATCCACAGGGAGAGTTTACGATAGAAGCATTCACGGTTTTGAATTGAGTTTGTTTTAAGAAGGAAAACGGAAGTTCTTTTATGTTTCAAGAAAAACAAAATGACATAGAAAGTAGATAAAAAATTCTTTGTTGGTTTTGTTGAGGAAAAAAGCAAAAGGGATGGAAAGTAAAATGAACTTGGATGTAGTTTGAAAAGAGATCTTTAAGAAAGGAAACTTTGAAAGACTATAGAGAGAAAAACCATGACTAGCTAACTCTTCTAATTTACTAACTTACTAATCTCATAGGGTGATGCATGCCTCATGTTGATTCATCGGCAAAGATTTGTCTGGTTTGTTTGGTTAAAATATTTTCCCATGTAGACAATGAGTGATCTTCTCGGCTTGACTTGTAGCCTCATTGATTCATTGGCTCCCGAGATAGATTTTCAGTGATGGAATCAAGGATAGTCACTCAAGAACATGCTAAGAAAGAAGATACAAGATTCATTAGTCCATCAAAGCTATACTCGAGCTAGCATTGAAGTAAGAAAGTTGTACTACTAATCAATAGCATAGTTAGGTGCTCCATCTCCATGTTCCATCAAGGCACTTGTTCTAAAGACAAGGCTCTAAATGAGGCTCACATGAATCATATGGAATGAAAATAAGCATTTGCCAAGAATTAAAGTAACTCATCTTCATTAGGGATAATAGAGACTTGAAATTACAAGACTACAATAAAGCATCCAATGAATCACATGAATTAGCAATCACCCAAGAGTTAGTAGTTAGTAAAGTTAGAGGTTAGCTAGTCATGTTAGAAAGTTAGCTAGACATTGAAGTAAAAAGTAAAGAACAATACATTATAGAAGAAGATGCAATAGTAGTAAAAGCTTGAAGAAAGTAAAGCACTAGAATGAGAAAAGATGAGAAGAAGAAGGATCAATTCTTGCATTTGAGTTATCAACTCTCTAATTACAAGATCTCTCACTCTCTCACTCTCTCTTTGCTGAATTCTAGGAGGAGAAAGAAGATTACAAGAGCAACTAAAGAAACTAGAGAAAATTCCAACAATTCTCTCAAAAATACAAAGCTCTTCTCTCCTCTCTTTTTACAGAGGCCCTAGGGGTCTATTTATAGGCTCCAGGGGATGAGGCCCTCAAATCGCAGCCGTGGGATTAAATACTGGCTCAACGGCCAGATGCTTGACGCGGATCTGCGGCCAGAGCCGCGTTTTCGCGGAAGAATCTTGGCCGTTGCGCCAACAATTTCTGTTGCCATTCTGTTATCATCCGTATACCTTGCTGGACCTTCTAAAAAGTAGGGAATATCGGTGGACGAATTGATTGGTCGCTAATGTTGCATATTTAGTATCATATTTCCATACTTATTATAGAATAAAATTTGCATTGTCCTAATTAAATGTTTAATTTATTTGCAGGCCCATTCCTTAAGGAGATGAAGAGAAATGAGCCCAAAAGCCCACCAAAATTCTGAATTAAATCAGAATTAATTCGAGCTCAGTGAATCAGGGTAAAATCAAGAGGTTGAAAACCAGTTAAGAAGAATCCTCTCAGAATCAATCGGCTAAAGCCAAGAATCAAAGGCCATTTCGTCACAATCCTGGACTCAAACGAGAAAACCAACTGAAGATAAAAGCAGAAGGAAAACCAGGGAGACCCACCAACAGGGTGTGGCCATGTGGCCACACCCTAGCCGCGAAAACGCAGCCAAAGCCACGTTTCTGCGGCTATTTGATTTCTATTAGGGGAGCGTTTGCTCCCCCAATCTTCCCGGGATCTTACCTGTTAGGGTTTTGCCTAAAAATACAGGTTTCAGCTGAGAAAAAAAGGACGACCATGCAGAGATAGGATTTAGCCTAGTTTTCCATTTTGTAGTATAGGTTTTGTTTTCTTTTTATGTAACTTTAATGTGTATGTAAGCTTAGGTTAGATGAAGATTCATGTAAGTAAGAGAGAGAGGCTTATGTTGAGAGTGACACCGATGTACCCTCCTCCTTTCTTCCATTATTTCTGCAAGCAATAAAGGTAAACATTTTTTTATGTTCATCGCTTTACTTTTGTTTTCTTTTTCCTTCTCCTCTTTCTACTTCACCTCTTTTTGTTTTGATGAGAATGCAAGTGAATCCTGACGCAATAAGTATAACAAAGTTTTTGTGAGTGCCAACGATACTTCATGAAGATGTTCTCCTCCTCAAGATCCGTATCACTTCATTCTTGCTCGGCTTGATGATATAATGCGAACGGGGACTGAGCTCGATTCTATGACTTGTGCGTTGAACGCCTCCGAAGTAAGGTAGAACATGCAAGGGTTCCAGGTAAGTCATCAACCAAACTAGGTAAGTATTTCTTCAATCTTCTTTCTTTTCTTTTATTTCTTTAGTATAGATCACCACATCTTCTAAATCTTTCATCATTTCTTTTCCAATTCATTTATACATAGTCACTTTCTGATTCTCTCCACCTTCTCATTCTACAGTTTTCTTTCTAACTTTAACATAACTCGTTTTCATTTTCATTTCTTAAAACAAAGAAGAACTTTCGTTTTTCTTCATAAAGATTTCAATACAAAAACCTTGAACGCTTCTATCGCAAACCCTCCTTGTGGATCACGACCCGCATAGCCACTTGCTATAGCGGTAAGAATTGAGCACTTGCACATTTCTGTTAAAAGTTCTGAAAGTCCGTATTTTGTGTGCAGGTAAAGCTTCAATCAAAATTTTGGCGCCGTTGTCGGGGAGGGTAATGGTTTTTATTGAAATCTGATTTTTATTTGATTTTTAGAACTAAAATGAATTTTCTTCTCTGTTGCAGGTTATAGGGCAAGCAAAGCAGGAAAAAAGGATTGTAGAAACATATAAGTGGTCATGGGCCTCTGTTCTAGAAAACAGAGACCAAGTACCCTCTGAATTGCCGCGTTTTCTCGGCTTTTGCCGCGTTTCCGCGGTAAGGAAGAGTTCACTACTAACTGTCTTTTTTTGCAGGGCTGCTTACTTTGCAAAAACTAGTTTTATGCAACTTTATTTCTTATATGCCATCACCAAAAGCCTGCTAATAAATCAACAGTAAAATTTTTGTTGAAAAAGTTTAAAAAATTGGTTTGACGTTTGCATTTTAGGCACGTGTCTTTTCAATTCATTTACTTTACTGTTGAAGAGTGCTGGAACAAGGTACGTTCGCATTGCATATAGAATAGGACTCATCTTTTGGTTGATTTATATCACTTCGAGTGAATCTTGTTTACATATCTTGTACACTTGCACAAACTGATCTTAAGGGCACCACCCCATAAAAAGATAAGGTGGGGATTTAATCACCCTTCCTTGGCCCAAAAATCAGATTCCAAGCATTTACTAACCAGAGCCTAACTAAAAATGAGTAGACGTTGGCCCTAGGGACATCTCGAACTCAATTAGGAGATTATCCTAAGGGGGAAAGGTGTTGGAATTTGACTCCTGCCAAATCAGTGTCTAGGAAAGGGATTAAGGGCCGAAAGCCCGAAGGTTGGTGGTTATTTAATTAAAGAACGTCTTTGACGGAAAACCTCCCACCAATCTTGCCCTGACCTGGTTGATTAGCTTGTGGTCAAAGTCTGCATTAGACCTCCCGTGGACAGTCTAATCAGTTAGGAGTCGTCTAGGTCATAGGTCTACCCTAACTTAGGTTAGAATTTTTTTCTTTTTTGTTTGCTTATTTGTTTGTTTTTTGTTTGTGTTCTATTATGTGATATGGCTTATAATAACATTTTTTTCAATTTTAATAGTAATCCATATTACACACTGACTTCATTTTCGGATATTACCAACCCGGCATATCATAACTTTAACCAACCTAGTGTGCCGGATTGGTCTTATCCGAATAAATATAACCCATGTCCCTAATCTTATAACCATAATTTCCATGATAATTTCAACTCTTCACAGATTCAATGGGGATTCACCTCCCCCGAGTCCAATTTTCAACCAACTCGTCCTCCTTCTCCACCTAGTCCACAATATTCCCAAGAATCATACTCAGTTCTACCAGTCCTAAATAGAAAACCATCAATTTTGGAAAGAAGTATGCGTGAGTCCAAACAAAAATCATAAAATCTGATGGACTCACAATTTCACCACCAATTCCTAGACAACACTTCATCTTTTCATCAAAACAATGAACCCATCAATTATGAAAAGATGCTTGAAGCCATGACTCAGGCTCAAAACGCTCGTAATTGTGACATAGATATGATGGTCGAATCTCTACGTTCCCACCGTTTGACCAGTTCTGATGTCGCTAACCATTCTGTTAGAGCCGAAGAGTCATGTTGTTTCGGAAATCAAAGTTCCATTTTAGAACAATCATTTCAACTTGCCCAAACTCCAAACATTGAAAATGATATTGACAGTTTGACAAGTTATCCCTTTCCTGAAATTGAACTTGAAAATGAATATGATCATGAACCTCAACTTAGTGATTCAATTCTACTTCCTGATTCAATTATGACTCCGGTATCTTTACCTGATTTCAATCTTTCTCCCGAGTCAACATTGGATCCTGTGCCAATTCATCATGAAATTGAATCACCCATCTTTAATGATCATCATGTTGAACTTGACCAATTTTATAATTTTAAAAATCCTATTGACAAATTGGCAAGTTCTCATTTTTATAACATTGAACTCAATGAGAAATGTGACCTAGATTCTCAACTTTGTGATCCAGTTCAAATTCCTGAATCAATATTGACTCCTGTTTTGCTACCCGACTTGAGTAATATTTTAGAGTCAGTTTTGATTCCTACACCCATCATTCTTGAACTTGAATCACCAATATTAAGTCACATTCCATTGATAGAAAATACATGTGGACTTGAGTTTCAATTTCTTGACTTGGACACACTTCTTGAACCAATCTCGACTCCTGAACCTTTACTTGACTTAAGTTACCTTCCTGAGTCAGTATTAGTTCCTGTACTTTCTGAGTCCAAGTCAATCATTCTATCTTTTCACACCCCATTTTAGGACAAGGCGGTTGACAAATTTAACTCTGAAATTAATTATGGAATTTGGAAATTAGATGGGGTCAAATATTTAATAAAAATCTTTCATGGATACATCATTCTAATGGGTTATATTAAAGAAATTTCTGGTGGGTTCCTCCGAACTCCACAAAAAGTTGATTGGGCTGCATTTCGTGGACCAATCAGACCACCACCGGAACCACCACCTTAAGGTAACATTTTCCTTCCCTTTCGTCTTTTTCATGCATCTATGCATTAATTCATATATTGAGGACAATGTATGAGATAGGTGTGGGGGAGGGTTCTAACATAACTTAGTTTTTGCTTTTTATTAAAAAAATTTAACATTTTCTTTACTTTTAAAACTTTTTGAAAAATAGAAAAATATTTTGACATATTTTTTGTAAGAAATTAAGTTAATTTTAAGGAATAGGAAAATCCAAATTAAGATTTCTTATATTTGGTCAAAATAAGATTATTTGTTTGATTTTTAGAGTTAGGAAGATAATTTGTCAAAGTAATTTAGTCTTGATCTTTATCTTGATGAAATATGTATTTCATGTACACTTCATACACTTACACACTTAGGGTTCAAAAATAAAGATTCTTATGCCTTATAAAAAAATAAAAAATAAAAAATGATGAAAATGAAAAAATAAACAAATCTAATTATTGATTAGTTAGGTGCTTTGGCCTAAGCAAGCCTTAGTATTTATGTGAAAGATGATTAGATGAGTTTGAAAAGAAATATATATATATATCCTCTGATTAAGCTGGGTATTTGTACCTAATAAAGCATAAGTATTCCCGCCTAAAAGAGGTTCATATAATAAAATCCTTAGTTTTGTGGCCTTATTTGCTCGAGTCCTTAAGTCCTTGGGGTGTTTTCTCACCCGGTGCCCTAAGACCGTTTGGTTTGGGAGTCATCGATTACAGGCTTGTTACATGGGCAGATTAGAAAGCCTAATAGAACTAAGGAATAATACCACCAAAAATATATATATAAATAAATAAGGCATAAGGTTCGAGTTAATGAACCCTTAGTCTAAATTTTCACAATCACAAGGTGCATATGACTTAGGGTAAAGTAATAGACTAGATGAGAAGTACAATTGACTACTTACTTTGATTGATAACAAATTTTTAAACAGAGACTAAGTTTAGGAATGAAAAATTCAGTTTCCTATAACTTATAGATTGCTTAAATCTTACAATTATATTTCAAATATTTTTCTCTTTCAAAATGCCTTTCGAAAATACTAACTCTTTGTTTCTCTTTCTTTATGGATTTTGTGGGTGTAATCCGCTGAAAAACCTCACAGACAAAACTCGTCCTCTAAGGGAAACCTAGAGGTTTAACGGCTTGTTGCACATTCTCAGTGCAATCGTGTGACCTGCAAAAGTGGTCTAATAATCCTTAGTATAGTTTAGTTGTTTTGCTCGAGGACGAGCAAAAGATAGGTATGGGGGTGTGATTGGTTGCTAATGTTGCATATTTAGTATCATATTTTCATACTTATTATAGAATAAAATCTGCATTGTCCTAATTAAATATTTAATTTATTTGCAGGCCCATTCCTTAAGGAGATGAAGAGAAATGAGCCCAAAAGCTCACCAAAATTCTGAATTAAATCAGAATTAATTCGAGCTCAGTGAATCAGGGCAAAATCAAGAGGTTAAAAACCGGTTGAGAAGAATCCTCTCAGAATCGATCGGTTAAAGCCAAGAATCAAAGGCCATTTCGTCACAATCCTGGACTCAAACGAGAAAACCAACTAAAGATAAAAGCAAAAGGAAAAACCAGGGAGACCCACCAACAGGGTGTGGCCACCTGGCCACACCCTGGCCGCGGAAACGCGGCCAAAGCCGCATTTTCGTTGCTGTTTGATTTCTGTTGGAGGAGCGTTTGCTCCCCCAATCTTCCCAGGATCTTACCTGTTAGGGTTTTGCCTATAAATATAGGTTTCAGCTGAGAAAAAACGGACGATCATGCAGAGATAGGATTTAGCCTAGTTTTCTATTTTGTAGTATAGCTTTTGTTTTCTTTTTATGTAACTTTAATGTGTATGTAAGCTTAGGTTAGATGAAGATTCATGTAAGTAAGAGAGAGAGGCTTATGTTGAGAGTGACACCGATGTGCCCTCCTCCTTTCTTCCATTATTTCTGCAAGCAATAAAGGTAAACATTTTTTTATGTTCATCGCTTTACTTTTGTTTTCTTTTCCTTCTCCTCTTTCTACTTCACCTCTTTTGGTTTGATTAGAATGCAAGTGAATCCCAACGCATAAGTATAACAAAGTTTTTGTGAGTGCCAACGATACTTTATGAAGATGTTCTCCTCCTCAAGATCCGTATCACTTCATTCTTGCTCGACTTGATGATATAATGCGAACGGGGACTGAGCTCGATTCTATGACTTATGCGTTGAACGCCTCCGAAGCAAGGTAGAACATGCAAGGGTTCCAGGTAAGTCATCAACCAAACTAGGTAAGTATTTCTTCAATCTTCTTTCTTTTCTTTTATTTCTTTAGTATAGATCACCACATCTTCCAAATCTTTCATCATTTCTTTTCCAATTCATTTGTACATAGTCACTTTCTGATTCTCTCCACCTTCTCATTCTACCGTTTTCTTTCTAACTTTAACATAACTCGTTTTCATTTTTATTTCTTAAAACAAAGAAGAACTTTTGTTTTTCTTCATAAAGATTTCAATACAAAAACCTTGAACGCTTCTATCGCAAACCCTCCTTGTGGATCACGACCCGCATAGCCACTTGGTATAGCAGTAAGAATTGAGCACTTGCACATTTCTGTTAAAAGTTCTGAAAGTCCGTATTTTGTGTGCAGGTAAAGCTTCAATCACGAATCCAGACCTAGGATTCTCCTTTGGGCTTCTTCTTTTGGGCTTTTTAATTAATCCCTTAATTCCTTAAAAATTCCTTGTTTATGGGCCTTCATCTCCATTAATGGTGGACCTGAAAAAGGAGAGAAAAAAGCAATAAAAATCTTATTTTTCTTTATATAAAGCATGATATAGAAGTGGAAAATGATACAATAATGAACTCCAATCACACCCCATACCCAGCTTTTGCTCGTCCCCGAGCAAAAAGAAAAGGAGAAAAAATCCTAGGTAAATTATTGAACCACTTTCGTAGGTGTCACGATTGCACTGAGCTCGTGCAACAAGCCGTTAAACCTCTATGTTACCCTAGAGGAGGAGTGTTGTCTCCTGAGGGTTTTCAGCGAATTGAACCTACAAAATCCAAGAAAGAAGAAAAATGTTAGTGAAAATTTAAGATCCATATTTTTCAAGAATTTCCTTGATCTATCAGTTTCGGGTTACCCTAAACTTATCTTTCTTTTTATAAGTTTCTGTTTTAAAGTTTTGTCTTCAACTTAGGTTAAGTTTTTAAGTAATAGAGAGAAAACCAGATTTGCATCAAGCCTAGTAGATATACATCTATAAAGATGAGGAATTTTTCTTAGACTAGAGTTCATTTATTTACTAATATATACAATTTTTTTCTTTTTCTTTTTCTTTTTTTATTTTACTTATTTATTTATTTACACCTCCTTAGCTTCCTTAGGCTTTCTAATTTACCCATGTAGCGATCCTCTTACCAATGACTCCCAAACCAGTCAGTCTTAAGGCACTGGATGAAGATACATCCCTAAGGTTCAAGGACTTGAGTAAACTAGACCACGAATGCTAAGGACTTAACCACCTTTAGGCGTGACTGGCCATGCTTCTTAAGGCACAACTAACCAGCTTAATTAGTTGTTAAGTAATTATTTCATTTATTTATTTATTTATATTTTCCTTTTTTTATTATATATATGTGTAAATAGAATCACTAAGTCTTTGATTAATCCCTCAATATGTTTAATGAAGAGAGAATTAAAATCTAGCTATCTTTCTTATGCTTTTCTTTTAACCTAAAAATCCAACAAAACTCCTCTTTTTAACTTATATTAAGAAATCTTCGTTTAGAGTATCCTTAATTCCTAAGATCAAGTTTGATTCTTTAAAAATGGATCAAAATTTTCTCTCTGTTTTTTTTTAAGGTTTTTCTAAAAAGAAAATGAAAAATCTAAAGAAAATGAAAAATCTAAAAAGAAAATGAAAAATCCTAAAAAGAAAATAAAAAATCCTACAAAGAAAATAAAAAATCCTAAGTTAGTATCACCCCCCCCATACCTATCTCATGCATTGTCCCCAATGTATGCAAGATAAAGTATGCATGAAATAGGGTAAAGAAACAGTGTCACCCTCGTCGTCGTTTTGGACAAGCGGTGGTACTGGGTCTAGCTGACTGTGAACGCCTAAGACCTTCCTCAATACGGTCTAATCGAGACGTCTGCTCTTTAACTTGTTTTCACAGTCAAAGTTGTCCCCAGAATATTTTCTTCATGCCCTGCCAAATGGTGGACATGAAGGCACGTGAATCTGCAGGGGTCTTGTCGCCAAAAGGCAGGCTCATCCTCTTCCTCTAAACTTTCCTCTGAAGAGGACTCCACTGGCACATCTTCGGACTGGACACTAGGGGTTCAGACCGCATGAAGACAACTATTATAGGCACTAGTGGCCCTCTCCTGTGCTATGAATACCGTGTCGTATGCGTCAAAATATCATCAGGTAGGAAAGTCCTACATAGACGAGTAATCAGAATAGGGTATGAATACTTTGCACCACGCGTGCGGAGGAACTGGCAATGATACAATGGAACATGGTTTTGTTAATGCAGACCGTGTGCTGCTGAGTAATGAGGTCGTGTATTATTTGCAGCACGGGCCTGTTGAAGGAAGTTGTGTGGTCCAGTCCTAGAATATTACGTTGAATCCATCGACCAACGCAATGCACATTTCGAAAAGTAGTACTAGCTTTGAGCCCTCGGTCCTGCTCTGTACAGTGAGCCCCCATGATGGACATGTAATCAATGAGAGTAAGGGGGTCGCTGTGATGTGGATAACAGGGGATGTGAGTGAGTTCCTCTAGTAGAGGAAGTGTGATAAAGATGTCACCCATGGGCATATGAACCGTGAATTGATGTGTCTAAATTCACTGAAGCATGATCGATGGAAGTGTAAAATGAGTTAACTAATTCAGGACAATAATATGCTTCTCGATCGGTATTATCATATACTAGAGCATACCAATCCCATGCACAGATTCGATCTAGAAAATATGCCCATACCCATTAACATCACTAAAAATTCGTGAATAATCTTTTTCTGTAAATAGTGATGGTGCCATGCTAAAGGATGTAAGGCAATGCAAGAGTTCAGATAATTAGAATGCAAACTACCCCCGGACTACGTGGGGGAAACAAAATTCCAATTGCAGGGGGCACTCGGATGAGGAATCAGATGATCGAGCTCTGGATCGGAAGGGTGCAGAGAGCCGCGACTGCAACAGAGTTTGGCGGTGCTCCAGAGATGCTCAGAAGGCCGCGGATATGCGGCTTATGCCGAGAAAACGCGGCAAAGAGGAGGAGACAGAGGTGGAGAAAAAAATTGAGGGGCGGCGCTGAAGTGGGGTGTTTCAGATCTGAGTTGATATCTAGGGTGAGGGGAGAGACTCGGGGTAGAGGATATTTATAGCTAGCTGAGAGAGACGAATTCCCTAAATTACCCTAGTTTGAATTAGGTATTTACAACCCTAGGGTGATTTAAAGGAACTCATGAAGAGAGGGAAGTTCTTGGTGCCATTTAGCACCAAAGTCCACTTATTTGTAGTTATTACAAAATTTTTTTTATTTTTATTATTTACAGAAGGGGTCCCAAAATGATATGCAGGAAGTGTTGGAAAAATGTACAAATGAAGTGGTCACATGTAAACTGGGTCACAAAGACCCAGTTCATGAACATCTTGTGACTCGAACTCTGTGGTAAAAAAACGGCTTCAAGCGTTGACCGTTGACAGTGAAAGTATTGCCATTTTTTGGATCAAAAATTTCAATGGCACCATGAGAGAAGACTTTTTGAACAATGTATAGTCCTGACACCTGGTTTTCAATTTACCAGGGAAGAGGTGGAGTCTTGAGTTATATAACAGAACCTTTTGTCCTGAGACAAAAATTTTCCGATGAATTGATTTATCATGGAAGAGCTTAGTTCTGTGTTTTGCAATCCGAATGTTGTCATATGCCTCGTTTCTCAGCTCTTCTAGTTCGGAAATTTGCAGTTTTCTCAAAGCATCGGCTTTGTCCAAGTTCAAGTTCAGCTGCTTTAATGCCCACATAGCTCGGTGTTCTAACTCCACAGGCAAGTGGCAGGGTTTTCTAAATACAACTCGATATGGAGACATACCGAGGACAGTCTTGTAAGCGGTCCTGTATGCCCATAGGGCATCAGTGAGTTTGATGGACCAATCCTTACGATTTGTCAAACGGTTTTCTCCAAATGAGTTTGATTTGTCTATTGGTGACTTCCACTTGCCCGTTAGTCTGAGGATGATGATATGTCATGGATAATTTGTGAGAAATAGAGTATTTGCGCATTAGGGCTTCAAAGCTCGATTGCAGAAATGACTCCCGTTATCACTAATTATCGCACGGGGGGCTCCGAAGCGTGAAATGATATTTTCCCGTAAGAACTTGATGACAACTTGGTTGTCATTTGTCCTTGTTGGAATTGCTTCAACCAATTTGAAAACATAATCTACAGCCACCAAAATGTATTGGTCGCCATAGGACAGAGGAAAGGGTCCAATGAAATCAATGCCCCACAAATCAAAAATTTCAACCTCCAAGATGGGTGTAAGGGGCATCATGTCTTTCCGTGTGATTTGACCTGTCATTTGACATCTGTCACAGAGCTTGCAGAAGTATACGCGTCGTTAAAGTGAGTGAGTCAGTAGAATCCACTCTGAAGTACTTGCTCAGCAGTTTTTCGTGGACCAAAATGTCTACCGCAAGCTAACTTGTGACAGAATGTCAAAACACTCTGATGTTCATCCTCAGGAAGACACCTTCGTATTATCTAGTCAGGACAATATTTGAATAAATACGGTTCATCCCAAAAGAAAAACCGCATTTGACTCATGAAGCGCTGTTTGTCCTGACCTGACCAATTGAAAAGTGTTCGCCTAGTTGCAAGGTAATTCGCTATATCAGCATATTAGGGCTTTTTAAACATTGTAAAAATGTGTTCGTCAGGAAAATTGTTGTTGGCCCAAAGGCCTTCCACCCTAGTTTTGATGATGATTAACTCATGTAGTTATATTTACTAATAATCTTGTGATTTTAGTTTCAGATCATTAAGCAAGATATTAGTTGGTGATTGCTTCAAAAAGAGAAGTTTGGAAGCCTTCACTTGGTGATTCCCGTGCCCGAGCATCAAGATCATACCTTTGCACTCGGTGGATCACGTTTGGGATCGAGTCGGCTTGAAGATGAAGATCGTCAAGAAGACTTAGGTATCCTAGTTTAGTGTGTTTAGATCCATTTGTAAAGCTTAGAATAGTTGATATGCTCAAGTGCACAACACACACAAGTTTTATGTTTGGATATTGGTTTTTCGGTTTTTAGTTTAACCGATATTTGTTTTCATGAATAGATTGATCAAAACAAGTTTAAAAGGTTTATATGTATAATATATATATTCTAGTTATACATGCATGCTTAAACTTCCTATACAAACTTATTTTGACCTTCCAATTCATGTATAGAAAAATCCATGTTTGATAAAATACAAGTTTTGGTTTTTGGTAAAAATGTTAAGACACAAAAATAGTTTCATATGCTTGATATTTGAGTTGAAATTTTTATCACATGTTTATATATCAATGCAAAATGATAAAACTATTTTTGGGTATTTTTACAAGACTTAAAAGAATTTCTAGAAATATTTTAACATGTGTTTTCTGTCGCAGAACAGTGGCTGACAGGCCAGGACGGCCGACCGCACGGGTCGACCGTACCAAGGGCCCGTCGACCCTTGCGGTCGACCGATGTGCACAAGCTTATGCACGTTTGGCAGTCACAGGGACGGTCGGCCGGGCAGCCGACCGGACCTGAGAGCAGTGCTCTCTGCTTATTTCGGTTGGCCGGGCGGTCGACCGGGTTGCCCCAACGGTCATATTTCTGACCGTTGGCGGTCGGCCGGGCCGGCCGACCGGTAGCCTGTCAGGCTGCCAGATCAGCCTAACGGCTAGTTTTGTTTTGGGGCTATAAATACCCCATCTCTTTAAGGTTTTAACTAAGTTTTTGAAGAGCAAAAATTCCTATATTCTCTGGTGTTTAAAACAAGTTTTCAAAAGGTTTTAGAGCTTCAAAAGATCAATCTTATTTGTTTTAGAGTTTTTGAAAAAATCAAAGAAAATAGAAAATTTGGAGATTTGTTTTGGTTCTTCATTTCTATCTTTTATAAGAGTTTTCCCAAGTATTTTTCTTTGAGTTTTTGTTTTCCAAACTCTACTTTTCCACACTTGAGCTATCCTCTATCCTAATCTATTTAGGATCATTTGTTTGTGGGAAAAGAGATTGTTTGAGGTTGTTGAGCCTCCAAGTTGTACACCCTTGCTTTGTTGTATCCCTCTTTGGTAGAGGTTGATCGGGTGATTGGTTTGCTCCCTCTTTGGTAGAGGTTGAGGCTTGTGGTTTGCTCCCTCTTGAGAGAGGTGGAGTTTGGTTTGTAAACCCTCTTCGGTAGAGGCGTTGGTTGTTATTGTTTGGCTACGGGCCTACCCCTCGGTTGTGAGGCGGTGTTTGAGAGAGGAGTTTGGCACTCCTTGTGTTGTAACAAATCCTCCTCGGTGGAGGTTCCCTCGGTGGGAGATAGTGGATTGGAAATCCTTCACGGTGGTGAAGGCGGGGATGTAGAGCTAGGGGCTCGAACCTCGAAACATATCTTCTTGTTAGCGTTTGATCCATTGTCTCCTAACTCTCTCTCTCTCTCTTTATTTTGTGCAAAGCATCATTCATATCTTCATATCATTTATTGCTTGTGTTGCCTTGCATATATTCATATTGCCTATTCATCTTGTATGCTTGGTTGTTTGCGTATGCCTCACTTGTACTTAACCACAAGAGCTTCATATAGCACCTCAACCCATATTTAGGGGAATCAAGAGGAGTTAGTCCAGAGCCCTTCACGGGGAATTCGGCTACACTTGTGTGTTGTACTAACTGTGTTGCAATATTTGTTTAAGTTTCCGCATTTAGCGCATTTAGTTTCTAGATTAGCATTATCACCTATTCACCCCCCTCTAGGTGATTTACAATTGCTATCAGAGCCTACGCTCCTGATACTTAGGCTTAACATCCTAGGAGTGAAATCCTTTGTTTGCTAATCTATTGTTTGCATTTGCTTGCTTGCACACTCATATAGTTTACCATAGACTTCATGACCGCACCTATGTTTGACCCTTCCAACATTCTTGTTTGGAAGATTAGGATGACCGTTTATTTACAAACCCTAGGACATAAGGTTTACCTTGCCATTATCAAGGAATCCTAGCTTAGTGATAGCAAGCATATAAGGGCCAATGCACTAGCCCTTGAGGCCATTACAAGCACATTATCTAAAGATTATCTTATGAGTGTTTCTAACCTTGATTCCACTTTTGCAGTGTGGAACAAGTTGACAATAACAACCACCTCCGAGCTTCAAGTACAAATCCAACCGGAGGAATCTAGTGGAGAATCCGACTCACAATGCTTCATGGTCCAAGGGAATGACTCCCTTGAGGTACATTCAGAATCTCAACTAGATAGTTTTGATGCTAGTTCTTCATGTGATGCTTATGTTGATCCCCATGCTTTGAATGAAGAACTATCTATTGTTTGTGAAAAACTAATTGAAAAATATAATGTTTTGAAAAGAAAAGTCTAGGCAATAATAATGAAAATAAAAATTTGATTGCTAGACTTGATGTTGTTTTGCAAGAGAAAGAGGAGATTGCTAATGAGAGGGATTCATTAAAATCTCAACTTGATCTTGCACTTAAAGAAAATGAGTTTTTGAAAAACAATAATGATTGTGAAAATATTTTGAAGAAAAATGAAAACTTGTCTTCAAAAATTGATTTTGTTTTAAAAGAGAATGTTGCTTTGAAAAACAAAATAATTTCTATTTCAAATGATTTAGATGTTTGTTTAAAGAAAAACATTGTTTTGCAAAATAAAATTGATGCACATGTTTGCCATGCTAGGATAGTATCACACACTTCATCTATTGCATGTGCCACTTCTTCTTTGATTGAAAATGATATAAATTTAATTAAGAAGAAAATGGATTGTTTGGGCTCCACTATGAGCCAATGTGCCATGAACCATACACGCTTGGAATCCTTGGTTCGAAAGAAGCAAGTTCCATCTTTTCATGCACACCCTCCACGGCATACACATGCTCCTCACGGACACACCCATCACTTGTATGCTCATGTGTACACTTGTACACATTGTGGACGTAAGGGCCACCTTGCTAAATTTTGTTATGATAGATTACATGTTTCAAATTTAGCAAATAAGTTTGTTTGGGTTAGAGAAGGTACTAACCCCCATGGACCCAATAAGATATGGGTACCAAAGACCACCCCTCGTGTTTATGATGTAGGTGTGGGCTCTCACATGACGTGAGAGTAGCCGTACCTTGGAGTGGATACGTTCCGAGCTTCATGGAAATCAATTGGATGCATCACTTTCAAGGGAAGTTTGGTGGGACAACACCGTGTTTTGGAGTCTTGGAAAGTTCCCTTCTAGGTTTTGGTAACGATTCCTAACTCCTAATTATTGTTTACATGCTTTTCATTTTATTCATTATTTGTAGCATGTTTTAATGTTTATAGATTATTATGATAATGCCATGTTTATTAAATCCTTGACATACATGTTTAGCATTTTGAGACACCCATGTTTATATGGACCCATATTTTGTGTTCTCACCGTTTGTTTAGCTATCATGTTTATCATAGGTTTAATAACATGTGGATCTACATAATAATCATGTTTATGTTTTTCATGATTATTCATATCTTGTTTTATGCTTCATGCTTTGAATATATGTTTGAATGTTAGTTTTCATTAAGACTAAGTATATATTTGTGCATATAGTAGGCCACAAATAAATCTATATATGTTTGTGCTTGAATGCTTAATTGAACCCATTAGATGTGCTAATATAATCTAGTTTTGATGATCCATACATTTTAAACTTGTATTCCTATTTTTGGTTTTGTTTTATGATCATGTATTTTCATTTCATGTATATGTCTATTTTGCCAAACTTTAAGATATACATGTATACCCCTTGAGTCATTTGGCTTTCATGCAAATCTATACATATGGACTCAATTGTG
Organism: Agave tequilana; assembly: GCA_038442645.1. Classification (NCBI taxonomy): domain Eukaryota; kingdom Viridiplantae; phylum Streptophyta; class Magnoliopsida; order Asparagales; family Asparagaceae; genus Agave; species Agave tequilana. The sequence goes on along the minus strand of JAVJIF010007428.1, from coordinate 87,636 downwards.
TTTAGGGATATGTATGTATACTTTTTGTGTTGACAAATCATACATATACCTTGAAATAAAATTTGTTTTAATGAAAATTTAGTTTTTCATGTATCCATGTGTTTATATTTAACTTCATGTATATGTCTATTTTATCCAAATTACTGTTATACATATACATCCTTTTGAGCCACGTGCCTTCATGCATATATCTTTGTGGACTCGTTGTGTTTTGGATATGTATGTACACTTTAATTTGTATAGGACATACATATACCTTGAAGATTAAATAGTTTTGATGATTTTCATGTTTTCTTGTTTCAAGCAATATTGAGCTTATTGTCTATCTTTCATGATTATGTTCTTCACATTGTATTTGTACACTGACATTTATTGTTTACTCATGTGCTTGTTTTCATGAGTCATATTTATGCTTCATTGACTTGAGTGTTGATTATCATGTGGATTTCATGTTTCATGAAAAATGATTTTGTTTTATTCCTTACTTGAAGGATTTCGTACTAGTTTAAAAGATTTTCCATTTAACTAGTTACGGTATTCTTCATTTTGGTAGAGTTTTTCAAACAAAGCTTATTTTCAAATCTATTTTTTTGAAAACCCCTACCTTCCATGGGCGGTTGGATGGGAGATCATGTTCATGTATGCTTTAAAGTGAAAATCATTTAAAATTTGAACCATGATTGGGTGGTAGTTATATGAGATATACATTTGATATTATTGTTGTTTCAATTGGTATCATTGAATTCTTTCAATTGGTATCAATTTTGACCTTTCTTGTATACTCATATATGTTTGTATGTATGTATGCTTCCAATTCCAAGAATATCAATTTCAATTGGTATCTATTTTCATACATATATATGTTTGTGTTTATGCTAAACTTGAGTTTCAATTTTGTTTCATTTGATTAGTTTTCAATTGGTATTCATATACAAGCTTATGCAATGTTTCTTTTGGTATTCATAAAGGGGGAGAAAAGTTGTATCTCATCTTTCAATTAGTATTTGTTTTTCACTCCCATACTTTATGATTGAAAATTTCAAATTGATATCATATGTTCAAAAAGAAAATTATTTACAATTGGTATCAATATTTTTTGGTATCAAGATGCTCTACTTTGACATATTTTTAATTGATATCTTAATTGAATGTAACCCCTTATTGACTTTGTTTTTTGTTTTAGACAAAAAGGGGGGGAATATTGTTTTCTTGTTTTCAACCTTTTGTTGATTCATTGTTTCGAACAAAAAGGGAGAAGATTTTGTTTTGGTTTGGTTTTACCCATTTGTTGATGATTGACAAAAAGGGGGAGAATTATTTGAGAGTTTAATATGCATATATAAAACTTCATGTTTATGTTTTGCATATATTAAGTTTAATTTTAGTTTAATTTTAATTGGTATCTAGAGCATGTTTTGTTTTGAACATTTCATTGGTATCTAGAACCTTTTATTGTTTATGCATATACATGCATTTACGTTTAAGAGCCTTCATTGCATATTCATTATGTTTATTTGTTTATGCATGAGTTAAGGGGGAGCTTCTTTGAAGCTTAACTTTAATCCATGCATATATAACTCCATGAGTTTTGTCATCATCAAAAAGGGGGAGATTGTTGGCCCAAAGGCCTTCCACCCTAGTTTTGATGATGATTACTCATGTAGTTATGTTTACTAATAATCTTGTGATTTTAGTTTCAGATCATTAAGCAAGATATTAGTTGGTGATTGCTTCAAAAAGAGAAGTTTGGAAGCCTTCACTTGGTGATTCCCAGTGCCCGAGCATCAAGATCATACCTTTGCACTCGGTGGATCACGTTTGGGATCGAGTCGGCTTGAAGATGAAGATCGTCAAGAAGACTTAGGCATCCTAGTTTAGTGTGTTTAGATCCATTTGTAAAGCTTGGAATAGTTGATATGCTCAAGCGCACAACACACACAAGTTTTATGTTTGGATATTGGTTTTTCGGTTTTTAGTTTAACCGATATTTGTTTTCATGAATAGATTGATCAAAACAAGTTTAAATGGTTTATATGTATAATAAATGTATTCTAGTTATACATGCATGCTTAAACTTCCTATACAAACTTATTTTGACCTGCCTATTCATGTATAGAAAAATCCATGTTTGATAAAATACAAGTTTTGGTTTTTGGTAAAAATGTTAAGACACAAAAATAGTTTCATATGCTTGATATTTGAATTGAAATTTTTATCACATGTTTATATATCAATGCAAAATGATAAAACAATTTTTGGGTATTTTTACAAGTCTTAAAAGAATTTCTTGAAATATTTTAACATGTGTTTTCTGTCCCAGAACAGTGGCTGACAGGCCAGGACGGCCGACCGCACAGGTCGACCGTACCAAGGGCCCGTCGACCCTTGCGGTCGACCGACGTGCACAAGCTTGTACACGTTTGGCAGTCACAGGGACGGTCGGCCGGGCGGCCGACCGGACCTGAGAGCAGTGCTCTCTGTTTATTTCGGTCGGCCGGGCGGTCGGCCGGGTTGGCCCAACGGTCACATTTCTGACCGTTGGCGGTCGGCCGGGCCGGCCGACCGGTAGCCTGTCAGGCTGCCAGATCAGCCTAACGGCTAGTTTTATTATGGGGCTATAAATACCCCATCTCTTTAAGGTTTTAACTAAGTTTCCTATATTGTCTGGTGTTTAAAACAAGTTTTCAAAAGGTTTTAGAGCTTCAAAAGATCAATCTTATTTGTTTTAGAGTTTTTGGAAAAATCAAAGAAAATAGAAAATTGGGAGATTTGTTTTGGTTCTTCATTTCTATCTTTTACAAGAGTTTTTTCAAGTATTTTTCTTTGAGTTTTTGTTTTCCAAGCTCTAGTTTTCCACACTTGAGCTATCCTCTATCCTAATCTATTTAGGATCATTTGTTTGTGGGAAAAGAGATTGTTTGAGGTTGTTGAGCCTCCAAGTTATACACCCTTACTTTTGTTGTATCCCTCTTTGGTAGAGGTTGATCGGGTGATTGGTTTGCTCCCTCTTTGGTAGAGGTTGAGGCTTGTGGTTTGCTCCCTCTTGAGAGAGGTGGAGTTTGGTTTGTAAACCCTCTTCGGTAGAGGCGTTGGTTGTTGTTGTTTGGCTACGGGCCTACCCCTCGGTTATGAGGCGGTGTTTGAGAGAGGAGTTTGGCACTCCTTGTGTTGTAACAAATCCTCCTCGGTGGAGGTTCCCTCGGTGGGAGATAGTGGATTGGAAATCCTTCACGATGGTGAAGGCGGGGATGTAGAGCTAGGAGCTCGAACCTCGAAACATATCTTCTTGTTAGCGTTTGATCCATTGTCTCCTAACTCTCTCTCTCTCTCTCTTTATTTTGTGCAAAGCATCATTCATATCTTCATATCATTTATTGCTTGTGTTGCCTTGCATATATTCATATTGCCTATTCATCTTGTATGCTTGGTTGTTTGTGTGTGCCTCACTTGTACTTAACCACAAGAGCTTCATATAGCACCTCAACCCATATTTAGGGGAATCAAGAGGAGTTAGTCCAGAGCCCTTCATGGGGAATTCGGCTACACTTGTGTGTTGTACTAAGTGTGTTGCAATATTTGTTTAAGCTTCCGCATTTAGCGCATTTAGTTTCTAGATTAGCATTATCACCTATTCACCCCCCTCTAGGTGATTTACAATTGTCATTTATGGGTATTGTCTCCTTTGGTGCATTAGGGATTCATGATAGGTGATCGGCTACCACATTCTCAGCGCCCTTTTTATCCTTGATTTCCAAATCAAACTCTTGCAAAAGAAGTCTCCATCAAATAAGTCTAGCCTTTGCGTCCTTCTTTTGCACTAAGTATTTAAGGGCGGAGTGATCGGTGAAAATAGTTGTCCTGGACCTAGTAGGTATTGACGAAATTTTTCCAACGCAAACACAACAGCTAAAAATTCCTTTTCAGTAGTTGTGTAATTGAGTTGGGCTTCATTCAGCGTCCTACTAGCATAGTAGATTACGTGTTGCCTAGTATTAATACGCTGCCCTAGAACAGCGCCGATAGCATAATCCGAGGCATCACACATAATCTCGAATGGCTTAGTCCAATCTGGCACAGAAATTATCGGCGCTGAGAAAAGTCTACACTTAAGCTCCTCCCAGGCTTGTAAACTTTCTTCATTGAATTTAAAGGGTACATCTTTTCTTAAAGATTTGTCAAAAGTTTAGCAATTTTGCTAAACCCTTAAATGAATCGTCTATAGAAACTGGCGTGCCCTAGAAATGATCTAATGTCTTTTAAGCATGTTGGCTCGGGGAGCTTTGTTATTACTTCCACTTTAAACTTATCAACCTCATTTCCTTTATTTGAAACTTCGTGCCCAAGAATGATTCCTTGCTTGACCAGAAAATGACACTTCTCTTAGTTGAGTGTCAAGTTTTTCTCCATGCAGCGTTGTAAAACCAGCTTAAGATGGTACAAGCATTGTTCAAAGGAATCGCCATAAATCAAAAAATCATCCATGAAAATCTCCAAGAATCTCTCCACCATGTCTGAAAAAAGACTCAGCATGCAACGTTGAAACGTTGCGGGAGCATTGCATAGGCCGAAAGGCATTCTTCGGTATGTAAATGTTCCAAAGGGACAGGTGAAGGTGGTTTTCTCTTGATCCTCGGGAGCGATAGGGATTTGATTATATCCTGAATATCCATCCAGGAAATAGTAGTACTCATGTCCCGCTAGTCTCTCGAGCATTTGGTCAATAAACGGAAGGGGAAAGTGGTCTTTACGTGTGGCAGTGTTCAATTATCGGTAATCGATACAAACTCAAATCTTCGTAGGAAGTCGTGTTTGTACCAATTCTTTCTTATCGTTTTCTACCATGGTAAATCCTGCTTTATTTGGCACAGCATGGACTAGACTTACCCATTGGCTATCGGACATGGGATAGATAATCCCATTGTCTAACAGCTTCAAAATCTCAGTTCTAACAGCCTCCTGTATTATTGGGTTCAGTCTACGTTGTGGGTCACGTTTTGGTTTAGCATCCTCCGTCAAATGAATCTGGTGTTGTACTATGGAAGGACTAATCCCCATTATGTCAGCTATGGTCTAACCAATGGCTTCTCGATTTTCTCTTAACACTGTAAGAAGATCCTCTTCTTGTTATTCGTGAGATGGGATGCAATGATTACGGGAAAAGCTTCTTTCTCATCCAGGTACTGGTACTTGAGATGCTTGAGAAGAACCTTAAGCTCAGAAGAAGAGACAGGATCTATCAATGGTTGTTCTTGGTGCAAGGGAAGAATAGGGGTGGTATTAGTCATCAGACTCCAACTCAAATTCTTCATCGGACTCATATTCAACCTCCATGTCATATTCACTTGTTAATCCCTCGATTAGGTTCACTTCAAATGACTCATTATCCAAATCTCGAGGTTGTTTTCCCAGGTGGAAAACATTCACCTCTTTTGTCATATCTCCAAAAGTTAGACGCATCGAGCCATTCCTACAATTGATGATTGCATTTGCGATGGCTAGGAAAGGGCGTCCTAGAATGACAGGTGTCTGAGCTCTGTGATTGTGTACGAGTTGCATCTCTAGAACAATGAAGTCTACGGGGTAAATGAATTCCCCGACCCGTATTAGAACATCTGTTATCTCCCCCTTAGGAATCTTTACAGAGCGATCAGCCAGTTGTATAGTAACTTTGGTTGGACGAAGGTCGCCTAACCCAAGTTGCTGATACACAGAAAAGGAAAGAAGATTGATGCTGGCTCCTAAATCAAGTAATGCCCTATTGATCGTGGTCTGTCCTATAATACAAGAAATGGTTGAACTCCCTGGGTCTTTATATTTCACAAGAATTGGCCCAGTGAGCAACTCACTTATGTTTGAAGCTAGGAAGACCTTCTTGGGACATTTGATTTCCATTTCTTGGTGCATATTTCTTTTAAAAACTTAGCATATGATGGGACTATTGTATGGCATCAAGAAGGGGTATATTGATTTGGACCTGATTAAACATTTCTCTAATCTTCTCCATATGAGCATTCAGCTTTTGGTTTGCTAGCCTATTTCGAAATGGTACAATAGGCTTGTATGGTTGCTCATTTGTCTTTTCTTTGTCATTGGATTTGGAAGTTAATGTTTGTGAACTTGAAGATGGATTGTCTTGAGTTGGTTGTACTGGAACAGGAGGTGTTGATTTTGACACTAATTTGATGGGTTGATTGGAAACCTTATTGTCTACCCGCTTTCCAGATCTCAGAATATGAACAGTGTTGCATTGACTGGGTTCCATGTCTTCAACTTCATGCAGAGGGAAGGGATTTTTTGGATTGGGCAATGGCTGACTTGGTAGCATTCCTTTTTGTCTTTCATTCAAAGAATTAGCCAATTGACCTATCTGAACCTGTATCTTGTTCATATCCTGATGGTGGTTGGTCATCATTGAAGCCTGAGTTTTGGATAAGGTTTCAATCATTTTTTCTAAATCTGATATTCTTTTGTCTAGATGATCTTGTGTTTGATGTTGCTGATATGTGGGCTGGAAGTTTGTTTGAAAATGTGGTGGATTCTGATATGATTGGAATTTTGGTGGATTCTGGTATGATTGGAAATGTGGTGGACTTTGGTGGAAACTGGGTTGATGAGACTAAGCAGGATATTGATGTGAGAATGGTTGCCTTAGTTGCTCATGACCAGACTGATTCTAGGAAAAATTTGGATGGTTTCGCCATCCCGGGTTGTATGTTTTGGAGTATGGATTGTAGATGAGTTTGATGTATGCTGCATTCATATTTTCAGAGTATATTTGAGACTGGTAAACAGGACACTCTTCGAACAGGTGGTTAAGATCATGGCAGTAGGTACAAACTGGGTTGACCACATGTGGTGGGTTGACCTGGTTCACAGCAGTAGGTTCCCTAACTTCAAGCAGTTCTATTCTCTTCATCAATTGTGTTATTTTCGCCACGGTAGCTATGGAGGATTCAATCGAATGCATACTGGTTCTGAAAGTAGTGGGATTGGGCTTTTCTGGGCATGACTCCCACTAGATGATTTTTTCGGATAAGGCTTCAAAGAGGTCCCAACCCTGGTTCTCATCTTTCTTTAAAAATTCCCCTTGGCACATGGTTTCAAGGAGTATCTTGGTTTGGTAGTCAAGTCCGTCATAGAGAATTTGGCACTGCCGCCACTTCTCTATACCGTGATGAGGACATAGGGCTAGTAAATCTTTGAATCGTTCGAAATACTTCCAAATGGTTCATTAGATTCCTGCTTGAACTGCATTATGTTTTTTCTCATGAGGGCTGTCTTATGAATGGGATAGAACTTCTTAAGAAAGACTTTTACAAAATCATCCTATGAAGAGATAGAACTGGCGGCCGATTATATAGCCATTTCTTAGCTATATCCTTAAGCGCGAAGGGTATGAACCTTAATCTAACAGTGTCCTCAGTCAATTGGGAAATTTTCATCATCACACATACTTCTTCAAACTCACGAATGAAGAAAGATGCATCCTCGGACTCTAGGCCATGAAACCGCGGGAGTGTATTTATGAATTGTGGCTTAAGCTCAAAGTTATTTTCATTTGTCACCGGTAAAGAATGCATGACGGAAGTGAAGTGCGAATGGGGTAGAACTTGTCTTGAAGAGAAGTGTTATTGGCCATAATTGGGATTGTGTCAGGAGGTGGTGTTTGTGCAAGTGTAAAAATCCTAACAAGTCTTGCAGAATTTGGATCCCGGTACCACTCTTGCATGCACAATCACAGACAACGTTCACTGATCACACAAGCGAAGAAAAAGGAAAATAACAAACAAGAAAAGAAAAAGCAATCACAAGTAATCTAGGATATCTGGACCTAGACGACTCCTAACTGTTCGATGAACCAAAGAAGGTTATTGTTCGAGTCAGACCACAGTTAATCAGCCAGGTAGGGGCAAAATACGGTGGGAGGTATCCGTGTGTAAGCAACGGGCCTTAATTACGCCAAACCACAGTATCTTCGAGGCGTAACCTCTTAATCCCCAACCTTAGACACTGATTTAACTGGAGTATGAATCAAAAACAATATTCAACTTCAGCTGATCTCCTACTGAGTTCGGATGTCCCTAGGGCCAATGTCTATCAAATTTTATTAAAAAGCTTGGGATTGTGAGTGCTTGGATGATGATTTTTGGGCCAAGGAAAGGGTGATGAAATTCCCACCTTATCTTGTTTATTGGGTGATGCCCTTAAGATCAATTTTGTGCAAGTGTACAATATATGCAAACAAGGTTCACTCAAAGCGATGTAAATCAACCAAGAGGTGAGTCTTATTCTAAATGCAATGCGAACGTACCTTACTCCAGCACTCTTCAATAGTAAAGTAAATGAATTGAAAAGATACGTGCCTAAAAATGCAAACGTCTAATCAATTTTTAAACTTTTCAACAAATGTTTTACTGTTGAGTTATTAGCAGGATCCTGGTGAGAGCATACAAGAAATAAGATTTGCAGCAGCTATGTTTTTACAAAGCAAGCAACCCTGCACAAAATCAGTTAGTAATCAACTCCTCTTTGCCGCAGATCTGCGGCTTTGACCGAGACAACGCGACAAATCAGAGGGCACTTGGTCTCTGCTTTCTTGAGCAGAGGCCCAAGACCACTTATATGTTACTGTAATACTTTGTTTTCTGTTTCCCTAACCTGTAACCTGCAACAGAGAAGAAAAATTCGTTTAGTTCTAAAACTCAAATGAAAACCGTTACTCTCCCCGGCAACGGAGCCAAAAATTTTGATCGGGAGTTAGGAGTTTACTAGATTTAGAGAGAGAGGGTTTAGAGTAAACCTTCGATGCTCGTTTGTTGATGTTCAAAAACTCCAAATGTATTTACTGATTTACTTTGCTCCTTTCGAATCATCGTCGTAGCACAAGCTATTACGGGTCAATCCACAGGGAGAGTTTACGATAGAAGCATTCACGGTTTTGAAATTGAGTTTGTTTTAAGAAGGAAAACAAAAGTTCTTTTATGTTTCAAGAAAAACAAAATGACATAGAAAGTAGATTAAAAATTCTTTGTTGGTTTTGTTGAGGAAAAAAGGAAAAGGGATGGAAAGGAAAGTAAAATGAACTTGGATGTAGCTTGAAAAGAGATCTTTAAGAAAGGAAACTTCGAAAGACTATAGAGAGAAAAATCATGACTAGCTAACTTTTCTAATTTACTAACTTATTAATATCATAGGGTGATGCATGCCTCATGTTGATTCATCGGCAAAGATTTGTCTTGTTTGTTTAGTCATAATATTTTCCCATGTAGACGATGAGTGATCTTCTCGGCTTGACTTGTAGCCTCATTGATTCATTGGCTCCCGAGATAGATTTTCAGTGATGGAATCAAGGATAGTCACTCAAGGACATGCTAAGAAAGAAGATACAAGATTCATTAGTCCATCAAAGCTATACTCGAGCTAGCATTGAAGTAAGAAAGTTGTACTACTAATCAATAGCATAGTTAGGTGCTCCATCTCCATGTTCCATCAAGGCACTTGTTTTAAAGACAAGACTCTAAATGAGGCTCACATGAATCATATGGAATGAAAACAAGCATTTGCCAAGAATTAAAGTAACTCATCTTCATTAGGGATAATAGAGACTTGAAATTATAAGACTACAATAAAGCATCCAATGAATCACATGAATTAGCAATCACCCAAGAGTTAGTAGTTAGTAAAGTTAGAGGTTAGCTAGTCATGTTAGAAAGTTAGCTAGACATTGAAGTAAAAAGCAAACAACAATACATTGTAGAAGAAGATGCAATAGTAGTAAAACCTTGAAGAAAGTAAAGCACTAGAATGAGAAAAGATGAGAATAAAGAAGGATCAATTCTTACATTTGAGTTGTCAACTCTCTAATTACAAGATCTCTCACTCTCTCTCTCTTTGCTGAATTCTAGAAGGAGAAAGAAGATTGCAAGAGCAACTAAAGAAACTAGGGAAAATCCTAACAATTCTCTCAAAAATACAAAGCTCTTCTCTCCTCTCTTTTTACAGAGGCCCTAGGGGTCTATTTATAGGCTCCAAGGGATGAGGCCCTCAAATCGCAGCCGTGGGATTAAATGCTGGCTCAACGGCTAGATGCTTGCTGCGGATCCGCGGCCAGAGCCGCGTTTCCGCGGCAGAATCTTGGCCGTTGCACCAACGATTTCTGTTGCCATTCTATTATCGTCCGTATGCCTTACTGGACCTTCTAGAAAGTAGGGAATATCCGTGGACGAATCCAGACCTAGGCTTCTCCTTTGGGCTTCTTCTTTTGGGCTTTTTAATTAATCCCTTAATTCCTTAAAAATTCCTTGTTTATGGGCCTTCATCTCCATTAATGGTGGACTTGAAAAAAAGAGAAAAAAAAGCAATAAAAATCTTATTTTTCTTTATATAAAGCATGATATGGAAGTGAAAAATGATACAATAATAAACTCCAATCAAGCACCAACTCCAACTCCACCTCACCAAGAGGGAGTAAACCATAACCTCAACCTCTACCAAAGAGGGAGTCAACCACAACCCAAATCAATCTCTACCAAAGAGGGATATCACAAAGCATAAGGTTTACAACTTGGTAGTTACAAAGACCACAAACTATCTCTTTTCCCATAAAAACAAAAGATTCTATAGAATAGGATAGAATGATATAGCTCAAGTGAAAATAAAGTGTTTTTGGAAATCAAAACAACTAAGAAAAATACTTTTGAAAATAAAGAGATAGATATAGAAATAAAGATCAAAAACCAATTCCCAAATACTCTTCTTTTCTTTGAATTTTCCAACACTTTAAACAAAGAAGGATAGATCTTTTGAACCAAGAATGCTTCTGAAAAACTTGCACTTTATACACTTAAAAAGATCTGAAAAATTCTCTCCAAAACAAAACTTCTCTTTTCTTTAAAAAAAACAAACAAGTAATGGAGATTTTTTTCTTGTATTTTTCTTATCTTTAACAATGGACCAATGCCACTATTTATAGGAATTTGCGATGAGAAAATCATCATATAGGCTAGGTAAATAGGTCAGGAATTAGCCTCCAAAATTTCAGAAAAAGCTGACTCAAAAATCCCAATCAAATCAAAAATCAGGAAAGTAGCCGTTGGGGCTGCTGGCGGCTGTCGGTCGACCGGCCCAGTCGACCGACAGTTAGAACTGGCAGCTAGCCGTTAGACTCGGTCGACCGGCCCGGTCGACCGGGGATTTCCAGAGAGCAGAAGCTCTCTGCGATCGACCGGGTCGGTCGACTGTCCCACCAGCCAAACAGGCGTGTACATTCTGTGCACGTCAGTCGATAGACTCGGTCGACCGACTCCTAGCTCGGTCGACCGGTCCGGTTGACCGGCAAAAGCCAGAACAGGGATTTCAGAACTTGAAAACTTGGTTTTTCTAATTCTAAAATTCCCATAAAACTTCTAAAATTCCAAAAAAAATAGTTTTCTCATTATACATAGAAATACAAACTTGTGTTAAAAATTTCAACACAAATTTCAACCATTTTGAACCATTTTTGTGTTAAGGAAATATTGCCGAAAATCAAAACCTGTATTTTTCCAAACTTGAATTTTCCAAAGAAAATCCGATTTTTCCAAAACTCATTCAAATACAAAAACATGATATTTAAACACTTTGAAGCATGTTGCATATGGATAGAAATCCAATATACAAGAAACATATATATATATCATAGTTTTTGACTTTAATTCTGAAAATACGTTTTGTTAAACACACAAAACCTAGATACATGAATAGGTATGTCAAACTTAAGTTTATTTAAGACATGAAGCATACATGTACATAGAATGAATCTAATATACATAAAACCAAGTAAACTTGTTTTGATATATTATCTATTCATGAAAACCAATATCGGTTAAATCAAAAACCAATATCCAAAACATGAAACGTGTGTGTGTTGTGAACTTGAGCATATCACACTATTCTAATCTTTACAAATGGATCTAAAACAAACTATAAACTATGTACCGAGGTCTTCTTGATGAACTCCGTCATCAAGTCGACTCGATCCAAAACTCCGAGATCCATCGAGGTAGACTCCAACGAGTGTTATGTATGATCTTATTGCTCGGGCTCTGGAATCACCATGTGAAAGGCTTCAAAACTCCTTTGTTGAAGCAATCACCAACTAATATCTTAATTAATGATCTGAAACTAAACATCACAAGATAATTAGTAAACATAACTACATGAGTTAATCATCATCAAAACTAGAGTGGACGGCCTCTGGGCCAACAATCTCCCTCTTTTAATGATGACAAAACTCATGGAGTTATATATGCATGGATTAAAGTTAAGCTTCAAAGAAGCTCCCCCTTAACTCATGAATTATAATAAACAATAAATATATGCAATGAAGGCTCATAAGCATGAATGCAAATACAAGGAGATAAACATGCATAAACAAGCATGAAACACATCAAATTCTTTTTCTCCTATTTGCAAAACAAAACATATATGCATAAACATGAATATTTTTTCCAAAACATGCATATATACTGAAATACTTCTCCAACATCTCCAATACTTCTCAAAAACTTCTCCAATATTTCTCCCCATTTTTTCAATCATCAACAAAAGGGTTAAAGTAAAAACAAAATGTTCTCCCCCTTTTTATCAAAAGCAAAAATCAACAAAAAGGTGACATAAAACAAATCAATAAAGGATATATGCGATATACATTCATGAAGAGGAAGACGCTAAGTTAACTTCCCTACATATATGCATTACATGAAGGAGGGATGACAAGCCCTAATTCACATAACGCATAATATGCAATGCATAAGAGGAGATGTGAAGCTCCCCCTACACACGTGTATCGCATAAAGAAGAGTTGTCAAGCTCCTCAATATAAGATACACTCAACATGAATCTATATGTAGAAGAGATGTTAAGCTCCCCTTGCATATAGGCAAAACAAATCAAAATATTTTATGATACCAATTGAAAGAAAAAATATATCTTTCACTACATGATACCAAATGAAAGTAAACAAATAACATCTTGATACCAATTGTAAGGTATTTGTCTTTATAAGCATATGATACCAAATTAAAAATCAATATTAATTTTTCAATCATTTTTCATCATAAAGTATGGGAGTAGAATACAAAACCAATGGTAAACAAACTATCAATTGAAAGATGAAGTACGAGTTTTCTCCCCCTTTATGAAATACCAAACAAAACGATGCATAAGCTTGTATTAGTATACCAATTGAAAACTAATCAATTGAACCATGATAGTCATTAAAAATCTAGCTTATCATAATCAAAATTTATGCTTAAAGATATATATAGTAAGCACAAATAAAACATATATATGTATGAAAAATTAGATACCAGTCGAAATTGATACTATTTCAAGTCTAAGCATACATACATAAAAAATATATATGAGTATACAAAAAAGAATGTCAATATTGATACCAATTGAAACGATCCAATGATACCAATTGAAAACATAATATGATCAAGTGTATAACTCATAATCCTTTCCACCCATTTCATGCTCATATTTAAAAGATTTTCAATCTTAACATACAAGGCATGGTCACCCAACCAACCGCCCGTAGAAGGTAGGGGTTTTCAAAAATAGGTTTGAAAAAATATAGTATGTTTGAAAACTCTACCATAACGAAGAATACCACAACTAGTTAAATGGAAAATCTTAAAAACTAGTACGAAATCCTTCAAGTAAGGAATAAAATAAAAATATTTTTCATGAAACATGAAACTCACATGATATCCAACACTCAAAGTCAATAAAGCATGAATATGACTCATGAAAACAAAACATGAGTAAACAAGAAGTGAGGTGAGTGTACACTATATATGTAAAATACATTATCATGAAAATATGAAATCATGCTCAATTGAGATTCCTTTAAAACATGAAAACATGAAAATCGATTTAATTTTCAAGGCATATGTATGTCTTATACAAACTAAAGTATACATACATATACAAATATAAACGAGTCCACAAATGTATATGCATGAAGGCACGTGGCTCAAAGGATGTATATGCATAATCAATAGTTTGGACAAGATGGACATATACATGAAGTTAAACATATAAACATGAAAACATGGATAAAATAGGAATACAAGTCAAATGCATGAATCATCAAAACTAGACTATACTAGCACATCTAATAGGTACAAATAAGCGTTCAAGCATAAATATATAAAAATTTATTTGTGGCCCACTATATGTACAAGTATAAATCCTAATTTTAATGAAAAACTAACATTTAAATAAGTAATCAAAATATGAAGTATAAAACGAGACATAAATCAACATAATAAACATAAATACGATCATTATGTAAATTCACATGCTATTAGAACTGTGATATACATAATAGCTAAACAAGTGAGAACACAACATATGGGTCCATATAAACATAGGTGATCTCAAATGTTATATATGCATGTCAATGATCTAATAATCATGGCATTTAACATAATAATCTACAAACATGAAGCATCAAAACAAAAATCACAAACATCCATATGATCATTATGTATATGCATATGCATTAGATCTAGGATATACATATTAGTTAAAACAAAGTGAGAACACAAAGATATAAGTCCATATTAAACATGGGTGTCTCAAATAACTAAACATGTATATCACTAATCTAATAAACATGGCATAAGTATAATGAACAATAAAATAAGTCATGCTATAAATCAAAGACATGAAAAGCATGTAAAAATAAACGGGAGTTAGAGATCGATACCAAAATCGATGAAGCCACCTCTCTACCTCTCCAAACCAAGGTGGTCCTCCCACCAAACTCCCCTTGAAAAAGATGCATCCAAATAATTCTCTTTTAAGCTTGGAACGCATCCACCTCAAGGCACCATAACTCTCACGTCATGCGAGAGCCCATACCTACATCAAATACAATAGGGGTGGTCTTTGGTACCCAAACTCTTTTGGGTCCATGGGGTTTAGTACCTTTTCTAACCCAAATAAATTTATTTGCTAAATTAGAATCATTTATATGATCATAACAAAATTTAGCAAGGTGGCACTTACGTCCACAATGTGTACAAGTGTACACGTGAGCATACATCGTGTTATGGGTGTGTCCGTGAGGAGCATGTGTATGCCATGGATGGTATGCATGCAAAGATGGAACTTGTTTCTTTCGAAACAAAGATTCCAAACGTGTATGGCTCAAAACACAATGACTCAAAGTGGAACAAACAATCCATATTCTTCTTTACCAACTTTGTATCTTTTTCAATTAGAGAAGAAGTGGAGCATGCAATAGGTGAACTAGGTGAAACAATCCTAGCATGGCAAACATGTGAATCCATATTATTTTTCAAAGAAATATTTTTCTTTAAACAATCTTTTAATTCTTGTGAAATCAAATTTATTTTGTTTTTCAAAGAATTATTCTCTTTTAAAACAAAATCAACTTTAGAAGACAAGTTTTCATTTTTCTTCAAAATTATTTCACAATCATTTTTATTTTTCAAAAATTTATTTTCTTTTAGGGCAAGTTCAAGCTTAGATTTCAATGAATCCCTCTCATTAGAAATCTCCACTTTCTCTTGCAAAACCAATTCTAGTCTTGAACTTAAAATCTTGTTTTCTTTATTAAGTTCAAAACTCTTATTTTTCAAGAGATTATATTTTTCTAAAAGTTTTCACAAATAATGGATAGTTCTTCATTAAGGTGTGGCATCAATATACTCATTAGAAGAAGAACTAGCATCATTATCATCTAATTGAGATTTCGAATATACCTCAAGGGAGTCATTCCCTTAGACCGTGTAGCATTTTTGCTCGGATTCTCCACTAGATTCATCCTCCATGATGTTGGGCGTTTGTAGCTCGGAGGAAGTCAACTTGTTCCACACTGAAAAGGCAGAATCATAGTTAGAAACAAGCATAAGATAATCTTTGTTAAGCATGCTTCTAATAGCCTCAAGGGCAAGTGCATTGACCTTTATATGCTTGTTATCATTACAGTAGGATTTCTTGGTAATAGCAAAGTAAACATACAAGCCTAGGGTTTTTAGGTACATGGACATCCTAAATTTCCACATGTCAATGTTGAAAACATCAAACATGGGAGGTGACAAGCAATCCATGAGTGTGTGCAAACAATATACGTGCAAATGCAAATAATAGATTAGCAAACCAAGATCACACTCCTAGGTGGTTAAATCAAATATCAGGAGCGTAGGCTCTGATACCAATTGAAATCACCTAGAGGAGGGTGAATAGGTGATAATGCTAATCTAAATACTAAATGCGGAATTTAAAACTAATTTGCAACAACACTTAGTGCAACCAACGAGTATAGCCGAATTCCCCGTGAAGGGCTCTGGACTAACTCCTCTTGATTCCTCTGAATAAGAGTTGAGGCACTATATGAAGCTCTCGTGGTTAAGCACAAGTGAGGCACACAAGCAAACACAACCAAGCATATAGATATAGGCAATATGAATCAATGCAAGGCACAACACAAGCATATAAACGATATGGCAATATGAATGATGCAATGCACAAAGGTAAAGAGAGAGAGAGAGAGAGTTAAGAGTCAATCGATCAAATGCAAACAACACGATGTGTTTCGAGGTTCGAGCACCGAGCTCTACGTCCCTACCTTTACCGAGAAGGATTTCCAATCCACTAGGAGTACCGAACTCCTCTCTCAACCAATACAACCTCCACCGAGGCAATACAAATGGTCTACCGAAGACCGGAATACCAAACTCCACCAATACAACCAAATCCATCTTACCAAGAGGGATACAAGCACCAACTCCAACTCCACCTCACCAAGGAGAGTAAACCACAACCTCAACCTCTACCAAAGAGGGAGTCAACCACAACCCAAATCAACCTCTACCAAAGAGGGATATCACAAAGCAAAGGGTTTACAACTTGGTGGTTACAAAGACCACAAACTATCTCTTTTCCCACAAAAATAAAAGATCCTATAGAATAGGATAGAATGATATAGCTCAAGTGAAAATAAAGTGTCTTTGGAAATCAAAAGAACTTAGAAAAACACTTGGGAAAATTAAGAGATAGATATAGAAATAGAGATCAAAAACCAATTCTCAAATACTCTTCTTTTCTTTGAATTTTCCAACACTTTAAACAAAGAAGGATAGATCTTTTGAACCAAGAATGCTTCTAAAAAACTTGCACTTTAAACACTTAAAAAGATCTGAAAAATTCTCTCCAAAACAAAACTTCTCTTTTCTTTAAAAAAACAAACAAGTAATGGGGATTTTTTTCTTGTATTTTTCCTATCTTTAACAATGGACCAATGCCCATTATTTATAGGGATTTGCCATGAGAAAATCATCATATAGGCTAGGTAAATAGGTCAGGAATTAGCCTCCAAAATTTCAGAAAAAGCTGACTCAAAAATCCCAATCAAATCAGAAATCAGGAAAGTAGCTGTTGGGGCTGCTGGCGGCTGTCGGTCGACCGGCCCGGTCGACCGGCAGTCCGAACTGGCAGGTAACTGTTAGACTCAGTCGACCGGCCCGGTCGACCGGGGATTTCCAGAGAGCAGAAGCTCTCTGCGATCGACCGGGTCGGTCGACCGTCCCACCAGCCAAACAGGCGCGCACATTCTGTGCACGTCGGTCGACCGACTCGGTCGACCAACTCCTATCTCGGTCGACCGGCAGAAGCCAGAACAGGGATTTCAGAACTTGAAAACTTTATTTTTATATTTCTAAAAATTCCGATAAAACTTTTAAAATTTCACAAAAATAGTTTTCTCATTATACATAGAAATACAAACTTGTGTTAAAAATTTCAACAAAAATTTCAATCATTTTGAACCATTTTTGTGTTAAGGAAATATTGCCGAAAACCAAAACCTGTATTTTTTCAAACTTAAATTTTCCAAATGAAAATCCGATTTTTTCAAAACTCATTCAAATACAAAAACATGATATTTAAACACTTTGAAGCATGTTTCATATGGATAGAAATCCAATATACAAGAAACATATATATATCATAGTTTTTGACTTTAATTCCGAAAATACGTTTTGTTAAAAACACAAAACCTAGATACATGAATAGGTATGTCAAACTTAAGTTTATTTAAGACATGAAGCATACATGTATATAGAATGAATCTAATATACATAAAACCAAGTAAACTTGTTTTGATATACTATCTATTCATGAAAACTAATATCAGTTAATCCAAAAATCGAAAACCAATATCCAAAACATGAAACATGTGTGTGTTGTGAACTTGAGCATATCAAAATATTCTAATCTTTATAAATGGATCTAAAACAAACTATAAACTATGTACCGAGGTCTTCTTGATGAACTCCGTCTTCAAGTCGACTTGATCCAAAACTCCGTGATCCACCGAGCTAGACTCCAACGAGTGCTATGTATGATCTTGTTGCTCGGGCTCAAGAATCACCATGTGAAAGGCTTCAAAACTCCTTTGTTGAAGCAATCACCACCTAATATCTTAATTAATGATCTGAAACTAAACATCACAAGATAATTAGTAAACATAACTACATGTGTTAATCATCATCAAAACTAGAGTGGAAGGCCTCTGGGCCAACAGTTATCCCTTTGGATTAGACTCTGTATTTGATGTTATCCTCAGTTGATCTTTAGCTTTAATCACTTGATTCATCAAAAACTTAATTTAACCAACTGAATTTGGGATCATCCTCCTCTAACCAAATATATCTAGTTAAATCTGAATTTAACTGATATTTATTTTATTTTATCCTCTTTCTCCCCATGATTATCTTCTGTAGACATTTAAGACAAGAAATTTAGCAGATTTATTACATAATAAATGTGAAAATGTAATAAAGAATAATGTAATAAATGTGTGCAATCATGAGCCACATTTAATTATTATATGTTTGTCCTCTATTGCTCATCTGTACCCATTAGATGTACTTGTATAACCTAGTTTTGATGATTCTTACATTTTAACTTGTATTCCATATCCTTGTACATGTTTTTTTTAGAAAATGTATTTAGTTTTATGCATATGTTAATTTTGTCTAAAACTAATGGATATACATGTCTATCTTAGAGTCACTTACTTTTTATGCAAAATTCTTTTAAGGACTCATTTATGTTTGGGATATACATATACTTTTAGTTTTAACAAAACATACATATACCATGAAACGTATTTAGTTTTGATGTTTTCTTGTTTTTGATAAAAGGAATTTCACATGAGCTTAAATGCCTTATTTCTATGATTTTGTTGATTACAAGATTATTTACACTCTATGTTTGGTGTTTACTCATGATTTTATTTCATGAGCATATATGTACTTTATTGCTTTTTGAGTGTTAATAATCGTGTGATTTTTATATTTTCATGGGATATATGACTTGTTTTCATGTTTGAAGGATTTAATACTAGTTTTCAAAATTAGCTTTAAAGAAGTCTTTATTCTTCAATTTGTAGAGTTTTCAATGCTAAAATATTTTCAAATCATGATTTGAAAACCTCTACCGTCAAAGGGCAGATGGATGGGCGACCATGCCTTGTATACCCTTATTGCATATCTTTATCATGTGCATGAATAGGGTGGAAAGCTTGAGTTATACACATGATCTTCATATTATTTTATTTTTGTATACTCATATTTGTGTTTCTTATAAATATATGCTTCAAATTTCAATTAATATCAATTTCAATTGGTATTTTCATTTTCATACATACATATATATGATTTGATTGTGCTTGTTTTACAATATCTTTACATTCTTAAAGCACAAATTATGTTTATGTTAAGTTTGATTTTATTCCAAATGTTAATTGGTATCTTTACAAGCTTAAGCATTAATTTCAATTGGTATTTAATTGATATCAAAATATTTCATGTTTCACCTTCAATTGATATCAAAATCTACTATTAGAATCTTAAAAAAAAAATTCTAATGGTACCAACATTTGTTTGTCTCAACTACTATTTGATTTCATTGGTATAAAATTTGTTTTGTTAGCTAAAGAAATTTCAAAATTTTGTTTATCAAAAATTTTGTTTTAAAATTTGTTGATATATATTGCCTATATGCAAGGGCAGCTTAACATCTCTTCTATATATAGATTCATGTTGAGTGTATCTCACATTGAGGAGCTTGACCTCTCTTCTTTATGTGATACACGTGTGCAGGGGGAGCTTAATATCTCCGTTGATACATTGTATATTATGCTTTATGTAGGTTAGGGTCTAGTCATCCCTTCTCTATGTAATGCATGTATGCAGGGAGAGCTAACTTAACGTCTCTCCTCTTAATGAATGTATAGCATATACATCTTTATTGTTTGATTATCCTTACCCCTTTATTGATGAATTGATAAAAAAGGGGGAGAAGAATTTAGAGAGTTTATATATGCAAGTTATATCGTTATTTATGCATATATGTTTTGTTTGGTTTATGCATTTCATTGAATATCTATTTGTTTATTACTATGCATGAGTTAAGGGGAGCTTCTATGAAGTTAACTTTAATCCATGCATATATAACTCCATGAGTTTTGTCATCATCAAAAAGAGAGATTGTTGGCCAAAGGCCCATCACTCTAGTTTTGATGATGATTAACTCATGTAGTTATAGTTTACTAATGATCTTGTGTTTATATAGTTTCAATTATTAATCAAGATATTAGTAGGTGTCTAGCTTCAACAAAGGAGTTTTGGAGCTAACACATGTAGATTCAAGAGCTCGCGCATCAAGATCGCATCTAATACTCGGTTGGAGTCAAGCTCTTTGGATTGTGTTTGGATTGAGTCGGCTTGGAGAAGAAGTTCTATAAGAAGATTTCAGTTTGTTAAAGGGTAGAATATTTTTTTTTAAGCTCAAAAATATACACACAAAAATGCACGTTTTTCAAAAGTATGGTTTTGAATTTTAACCAGTTTTAGTTCTGCTGATCTACTCGACACCCTTCTAGATTTCTTATCATAAATTTTTCTTCTTATATTCAATTAGCATGATTTAAATTTAATTTTAAAGATAACATTCAGGGCTACAATTCTTATTCAATAATTATTTTTTGATTCAAATGTTGAAGATATCAAATATTGGGTTGAAATCTGTTCTTGTTCTGAAAATAGTTTACAGTTTTTGATTTGACACATTTCAGTATTTTATTGATAACTTTCTATTTCGAAATGATATTGAACTGATTTTAGTTGCATTAGAAACAAGACTTATAAAGTTACAAATTATTCATACATACTTATTTCTGAATTCTGATATTTTCAGTCTGAAAACTTTACTCAAAATTGACCAACAGTCTGCCAGATTGGCAGTAAGAGCTAATTTTCTAGAGGCTAATTTTTAACATGTTTTTAAAATGTGTTTTATTGAATTTTAAGAGTCAATTTATTCCTTTTAAACCTAGTAAAACTATTCTAAATTTATCTTTATAAAACCTATATAAAGGGGTCACTATGATTTTGTTTATTACAACAACAACAATAATTCTATTTGAAGAATTAAGTTTTGGGTTTCAGGAGAAAGAGTTTTCAAGTTTCAGTCTTGTGTTTTTATTTTCAGAAATCTTCTTTAAGTTTTTGTTCTAAAAAATCTCTCTTCTGATTTTACTCTCACTTACAAATCTTGAGCTTCAAATTTATATTTTATTCTATATGGTTTTGTAAGAGAGTTTTCAAGAGAAAATTTGTGGTCTTTTGATCACCCAGAGATTGTTCAATTGTCGTTACATTACCTCTGAACTAGAGAAGTGTTTTGGGAAGTTGTGTACTCTGAATGGTTGTAATTCCTTGGTGTAAGGTCCCTTGGTCTATAGTGGATTGGGAAATCCTTCATGGCGGTAAAGGCGGGACGTATAGCAGTAGCTCGAACCTCGAAACTAATCTTCTTGTTTGTGATTGCTTTCTTGTCTCTACTTATTTGTTTTTTATTCATTCATTATTATTGATCTATACTCATCACAACAAGATAGAATTAAGCACCTCAAAATCTTATCTAAAGGAATCACGAGGAGAAGTTCAGAGCTCTTCACGGGGATTCGGCTTCTAGTCTTATTTTGAGCGATCGGTTGCATTATCTCATTTTATATTATATTGAATTTTTAATTGATTAGCTATACACCTATTCACCCCCCCCCCCCCTCTAGGTGTATTTTCAGAAGTTCTGGTGGAGTTTTGGAGTTTGTGGTGAATTAAATGGAGATGAAAAAGGAAGAAGAAGATAATGGTATGTTATTGTTGTTGTTATTATTGTTGTTGTTGTTGTGGAGATAAAGGTGGAATGGACGATGATTAGAGTTTTGACGGAGAATGAAAAGGAAAGAAGAAGAAAAGGGGGCTGTATTTGGAGTTAGAGTTAAACGAGAAGAAAAAAGGATTATGGTGAGGGTTTTTTTAAAAATGGAGAGGGGTAAGGTGGCCTTGGCCGGCTATGGTGATGGGAGAGGGGAGTTGAGTGGTTTGGGATATTTTAGAGGAGATATTTTGATGGAAAGGTTTAGAATGCAATGGAAGAATGGAGAATATTTTAGAATATGGTGGAAGGAAAAGGAAGGAAAGAAAAGGAAAAATAAAAAAAAGAAAATATTTGATTAGAAGAAAAGGTGAAAATAATTAGAGTTATGGATTCCCGGATTTGATTGCGAATGCGGAACTTTCGGAAAAAGTACCAGAATCGTCTGAAAATCAAGTATCTTAGAATGATTCACAAGAATTCTCAAAAATCAAAAATATTATTCTAAGGATCATGGTGAAATCTGTTTTAAGAAATTTTTATAATTTTTAAATTAAAAATCCTAGAATCGACCACCGATATCAGCGGACACCAAATCTGGCCGAAATCCGTTAAATTCTGAAAATCTTAAAAAATGTATTAAAATAATAAATATTATTTTAAGAAAATATGTGAAAGCAATTTCTTAAAATTTGACTCCATTTGTAAATTAAAAATTCAGGAATAAACCAGCGGTACCGATTAAATCCCGATTTTAGGGTCTTTATAA
Source organism: Agave tequilana (assembly GCA_038442645.1). Lineage (NCBI taxonomy): Eukaryota > Viridiplantae > Streptophyta > Magnoliopsida > Asparagales > Asparagaceae > Agave > Agave tequilana. The sequence goes on along the minus strand of JAVJIF010007428.1, from coordinate 64,625 downwards.
AAATAATTCAGAAAAAATCTGAAAAATTATGAAAAAACCCTAATATTAGAAAATAGTGTTTGAAACTGAAATCAGCCAAATCAGGCTACCAGGAATGTTAAATCGATCAGTATACTAGGATCAGGTCCCCAGTTCAAACTGGGCTGACTCCGAGTTCACAAATCCGAATTCAATGCAAAATGATCACATAAATATTCATAAAAAAACAAATCCATAAAGTTAATTGAAAAATATGATCAAAAAATCTGAATACGTAACTAAGTACATATTCCGGGAACGGGGTGTTACAGTTAGAATAGAATTTGTATTGTAAAACTCTAGAAATATAGATTAAAACGTAGTGTATTGTATCTTGAAGAAGATCAGAGGAAGTGAAGAAAGAGAGAGGAAGGTGATGATGCATAGAGAGAATGTATATCTTGTAATCTTGTAGGTTCAATGAGAAGGTGAATACTTTTGTGAAAATCAAGGGGAAGTTAGATCTCTTGTACCAAGTTTATTAATAAAACTCTCTCAAGTTCTCTATTTATAGACGTAGGTCAAGTTTGATCTGAACTACATTAAATCCTCTTGTTATTGTTATTACTCTTTTGTCTTGGTATTACTAGTTTGCTTTACAATAGTTTTTCTTTAGCAACTATTATCATATTACCACGTTTTGCAATGTCGGTCCCAGAAATAACAATGGGTATAAAAGCATATCAATTTCACGCCAAAAATTGATACCCAGCTAAAAATTGACGAAAGGTGATATGTCAAAGATCGAAAGTCTGCAACCAAGTTTGAGGTTGAGAAGTTTAAAGGCAAAGGAGTTTTGATTTATGACAAAAGAGGGTGAAGGTGTTACTAATACAACATGGTCTTCACAAAACCTTGTAGGAAAAGTCAACAAAATATGCAGATACGTCAGGTGAGAATTGAAAGGAGATGGATCCTGAAAGCGACAAGCACGATACAATTATGCCCCATAGATGAGGTCATATACAACGTGATTGATGAAGAAACGACTATAAGTTTATGGTCAAGGTTAAAAATGTTATGAGCTACGCATGAATGAACAGTGGTGTTGGAGCATTAAACTTTTTCAACAAGATCATGAGTGATCTGCTATCTGTTAACATTGAGATCTTGAGAAGGACAAGGCCTTGATACTTCTCAGTTTGCTTCTATGATCATATCGTAACCACCATGCTCTACGGTAAAGAAATTCTCATTTTAGAGAAGACCATAACAACTCTCTGATCTAATGAGATCAGGAAAAAGCCAAATCAAGAGGAGCAAAAAGGATCAGATTTCGTAGTCACGTGAAGGAAAGAAAGAGGAAAAGAGAAGAAAAGTCTGGGCTTAGCAAAGGCTTGTCGCTTTTGTCATAGAGAAGATCATTAAAAGAATGACTGCAAGTATCAACAAGAGTAGTTGAAGAAGAGGGGGTAAGCTATGGAGGAAGATGTAGCAAAAAGCGGTGTTCATACCGAAGTATTAATTGCTTCCTCCATTGAAGACAACACTTCTCGAGATAAAGGCAAGATATTGATTCTTGTAGTATAGTTCATGTATATTCTCATAAGGAGATATTTAACTCCTTGGTTGCAAAAGAGTGTCAAAATATGGATGGTTCAGCTTGCGAGATCATTGGCACTGAGACAATCAATGTTACATGCAGAGATAGGGCAGTGCATGCTCTGGAGGCAGTCCAGTATGTCTCGGAGGTACAATACAATCTTATATTCATAAGAGTGCTCGACGAAAAATAATGATGAATCCAAGTGCAAGAAGTTGTCATTATGGTAGCCAAGGAGACAAAGTAATCCTAAAAGGAGAAAAATGTGGAGGGATATATAAGCTGAAGGAAGAAAACTCAGTTCGAGGTAGAGTTTCAGAGATAAGCTTGGAAGGGAACTCATTGCGAGGTGAAGTTTTAAAGAATAGTGCAAGGAGATGTGAACCGGGTCAAAGCGTTGTAGGAAAGAGAAATAAAGCATTCAGTAAGGCCTGAAATGGTCCAAGGCATGATGGTAATTCAGCAAAGACTCTGGGAAGAGAGGGCAAGATTTAAAGGCTTCACGGTATGATTACAATTAAGAAAAAAATCAAGATAGTAATCCAAAATTTTCGAGTTGTATTGTTAAAAACTTTAAAAGCAAGTAAAAGTAGAGATTGTTAAGGTTTTGCCTTGTTGTTAAGAAGAGATGATAGTCCAAGAAGATCCAATCGAATTAGAGAAGACAAAGCCTTGAAGTAGAAGACCCAAATTAAGACTGAGCCATATTAGTTGACTGTATAGTCGATCAATGCTCAGATCAGTCGACTATACAATCAACTAGACAAATACAGAGAAGGAGATATTACAGTTAGTCAACTATTAAAAGCTATAAGTCGACTAGTCTGAGGCGAGTCGACTCACCTGTGACTAGTCGACTAGTCTGCTCTTTTGAAGCGTAAACAAAGGCGGTGCGAGTTCTCTTTTTGGTAGAGTTTGAATAAGATTCAGATCCTATTCAACGACGATTTGTTTCTAAAGCTTAAAATATTTAGAATTCTTCTAAATCAAGGAAGTTAACTTCTTAATAGAATTGATCAAGATTCTTCAAACATCTAACGACTAAGATTATCTTAGAGTTAGAATAGAGTTTGTATTGTAAAACTTTATAAATATAAATTGTAATCTAGTATATTGTATCTTAAAAAAAAAAGATCAGAGGAAGCCGAAAAAAAAATAGAGAAAGGTCACGGTGCATAGAGAAAATGTATACTCTTATAATATTGTGGGATTCAAAGGGAAGGTAAGTACTCTGGTGGGAATCAAGGAGAATCTTATATCTCTTATATCAAGTTTATTAATAAAACTCTCTCAAAATCTCCCCGTGAACGTAGGCTGAGTTTTGACCAAACCACGTTAAATCCTCTTATTACTGTTAATTCTCTTTTATCTTGTCATTACTAGTTTGCATTATAATAATTTTTCTTTTACAATTATTGTCATATTACCATGTTCTGCAACGTCGATCCTGAAAATAACAATTGGTATCAAAACATATCAATTCTGCTCTAACATCCAATGCCTCTTGGAACTTCTTTTTCTTCATTCTTTCCATTTCTCTAAGCCTGGATCTTTAATGCTTTCCAATTTCCATTTACTCAGAGCGTAGATTACAAGTGCTGTCACCTCAATATGGGTCACATGATACGAAAGGTTAGAAGTATAAGTGACAATTAGTGCTCTAGCCATCAAGTTGATATATAGCCTTAGTTCAGAAACCAAAATTAAGAAAACTAACTTGATAAACCTAACGGGATCATAAATAAACTCCTTGATCAAGTTAAATTCTGACAGATGAATAAGTAAAACTCAAAATTCTCAATTAATAAATGCATAAATAAAAGGTCATTTCAGAAGCTCAACTTCGAAGATGAGTTCAGAAGCACATATGCAGAGGAAAAAGAAAAGCAACCTATTAACTTTTGCTTGAAACTTCTTTCTTCGACAAAATCATTCAGCATGGTTGAATCTCACATATAACTAACAAACTAGGTCTAATAACAATTACCTTGGTGTCAAAGAAAGAAGAAGTAACAATAACAACAAGCAACAGAGGGATATTGCAAGATGATAGGAATTGGCTTAGATCTTTATGAAACAGATAATGTTCAATGTATATATAATCCTCCAGTAAGCAGATTTTTTTCTTCAATAGAACTTTTCGATTATGCTTCCATGCGTAAATCATTCTTAATGGTCCTAAGGTCCTATACTTTCAAATGTGATGCTAAAACTATCAGGATTATACTTCAGGTGCATTTCCAGCTTTGATTCACAATCATTTTGGTGTTGTCATACACAGAAATCAAAATTTCTATCTATGAATTCAAAAAAAAAAAAATATTCTGATATAAAGAGCTGCTACTGAAAATAACAGTATATAACCGAAGAATAACATGATTTCGGATACTATATGAGAAATTCTTAGGTTCTTTAGAATATCCGATATAGGAGCCTGAAATTTGGAGCTGCTAGTTTCAAACTGTTAGCCAACAGGTACGAGTTCCGTATCACTAATCTAACACGTCTTATTCGGAATACAATATTCAACCTTAAATGAAATAAGCAAACATTTTGCGAGTCAAGTCCATCCATCATCATTTTTCTTTGTCTTAATCTGAAACTAAGACAAGCTGCAAGAAAACAAGATTAATAGTTAATTTATAGGTTAATCATCATCATCAAAATTCTTGGAATTACATTTCTTTTTTTTTTTTTTTTTAGCTTCATTCTCTTCTTCTTCATCATACCTCGCCTTCTGACCCCTGTAATTTATCTTCTGCTCTTTCGGGCTTCCAAGCTTCTCGAACCGGTCTAGGAGCATAATTTGACTTCAATTGCTGTCATCTTCATGGGGATGTTGGAGGGGAATTATGGGAAGAACGCCAATCAAGTTGCTGCTTCACCACTCTCTCGTATGACGCCTTGAGCCTTTTGGCTTCCCTTTTTGTAGAACTTCTTCATCTGCTCCTTCATTACATAGTTCACCATTAGTTGTGAGCATCGAGCTTCTGTTTTTTTTTTTTCTCTCTCTTTTGCACTTCGACCTTCTGTTCTTCTAGCTAGTCAAGATCTTAAGTGATCGGGAATTGTCGCATTGCTGCTGTCTTGTTGTTGGTGACATTGTTGTTGCCGGCATTCGGCGACTCCATTGCTCGCTTCTTGCTGATTCGAATTGGCTTTAATCACCATATTCTCCCGCAGGTGGCTTCTATCTTTGAGCGATTGCCGCCTTTCTCTTGACTTTACGTCTACGTATAGCATTGAACTTGTGCTTCGCACCATTGTGAGATCTCAATAAAAACACCAATGATGAGAGTTCAAGTTTGTGAGGAAGTAGGAAAGCACTCTCCTATATCTCCTTCAAGCTCCTCCTTGATTCCTAACAATCACTGAAGGAGGTTAGTGCCACCAGGCTTAGTCCAATGAAGCCCTCCGATGATCAAGTCAGTACGAGGATAGGACTGGGAGAAGTATAGAGAGCTAATGAGAATCTCATTCCTTGGGATTGCACTCCTCTCGACTATCGACAAGCAAATTGAGACGATTAGGTATTTAGAATAGGCAAGCAAAAATGGTTGTGATGGACATCTAAGAGGTGAATGTCTCAATCAGGGAAGACACGAGTTGTTTGCCATGCTTGATTATGATCTTGCTCAAATGATCTAAGACTACTTCATTCGAACAAGAAACTTAACATCCTGATCGATTTTATACTCATCAATTTTTTTCCTCCAGAATTCTTGAAACAACTGGAGAATTGTGTTTTCCCTCCCATCACAATTTTAAGTCTTGCTTGCAACAACCACGCCAAAGTCATTCTTTAATCCTTGAAATCTTTCTTCTGCAATGTATTTCATACATATTTTCATTCTTCACATATTAGATTTGTTCTTATTTTATGAGGTTGTTTAGATTCGTTCTTATAATTTTGGGGCCACTTCTGACCTCAGTGTTTGAAATTTGTTGTTGCATTTCTGGCAAATAAATAGACCTTTTCTTCCCCTACAATCACGTACTTTTGTGTCTCAGTCCTTAAAAAATAATTAATGGTATCTTAGATAGTGCTTGTATTAAGGGGTTGCTTGTTTCTAAGAAAGTGGGAGAGAAAATGAGGAGTTTGGTGGGCCTCTCGCTGTCAGTTTTCTTCACTTTCTCAAACTCCTTTGTTTGTTTTATATCAATCAAGAAAGAACAAAAAGGTCGGTAACTTCAGCGAAATGTCACCATTTTCCTCTATGCAGTTTTAGCTCTTTTTGGGCTGAAAATGCTTGAAAAACTGACATGCACAGGGCCCGCTCTCTTGCTTTTCGCGAGAAAATTTGAGAAAACTGACACATGTCAATTTTCTCTCAAAGTGTTTTGCAATCAAACAACCCTTAAAGGAGGCACTGATAAGTTTAAAACTTGAAGGTATATGAGAATAGACAAAAGAAATAGAGAAGAGTATCATTTGTCAAAAACTTAAGGTCATATATTATAAAACCCCCACAAAAATAGACTTGATTTTTCTCCATGATCCAAATCCACAAGGTAAATCGCAGCAAAATACCATAAAGTTTCACTGTCTTTTACAAACTAATACCCAAAAGATCAGCACTTAATGAGGCATGGATTTTGACACCCCAAAAATTGCTTAAAAGCACACACTAATTAATTGCAAGAGTGTCATTATTTTTTTGAACAATTTTACCTCCAAGTAAAAAGTTCAAAATGCCTTTCTTCTTCCTAACCCTTCCTCCTCCGTGAAGACTGAGCTGATGTCGAGAAGCACTGGGATCGGTGGCCCATCAAAAGAGTACTGGAAGAGGGTTAGCTGGATCATGACAAGCAAACCCAAAACTCCTTCTCGGTTCAGTGCTAACCGCACAAAGACGGTCTCATCAGGACTGTTGTTGAAGACATCAATGAACTGCGAGCTCCGGCGTTAATACATGAATTGCGGGTAAAGGGAGATGGGTATTCTGGCATATATGACCCAAACTTGGCAGTGAATCGGATCAGCATCTTGTCTAGCCACCGAATGACATCACGAGCATGGTGTTCTTCCGCCCCGAGGATTGCCAGGCGAGCCAAGATAACTGCAGTTGCTTCCTGATAAAAGCCAGAAGTGATTTCTGGCGACCGAGCGAAAGCCCATCTCCTCGCAACAGTGGTCACTCTTAGCTGATATCCACCATTCCCATGTTTGTACCGAGTCTTGAACTGAATAAAAAAGACAGGGCCAGGACCGGCATTCTGACTGCCTTCAACTTGAAAGATGAAGGCAATGCATGTCTTGTTTGTTAATGTAGATAGCCTCCAAAAATTGGTTCCTTCTTGGCCAACTTCCTTCTTGAAATACACCTAGAGGGAGGGTGAACAGGTGTTTTGCTAATCAAACGCAATTTTAAAACTACTTATGATGAATTATGCAAACAGTCACTCAAAACAAGAACTGAAGTCGAATTTCCCGTGAGGGCTCTAGAACTTCTCCTCTTTGATTCTTCTAGATAATGAGTTGAGGGGTCTGTTTGGTTATTGTAACTGGCCGTAATTCGTAGTTGTAATTGGTAAAATCTTTTACAATTGTAAATGAGTTACATGTATGTAAATTTTACGATGTTTGGTTGGTAATATAAAATTGTAAAGTGGGAAAGTGTATTGTACTTTACGGTGTTTGGTTGTCGTAATGCATAAGTCGTAAGTGAAAAAGTTGACCACAAAATTAACTATTTGGTGATTTTAAAAATTTTAATACTGCAAATAAATATTTAAAAAGTTAAATATTAAAAAATTTTAATATTAATATAAAAAAATAATTCAAATTTGTATCACCACAAATTAACTGTAACTGGGCTGTAAGTGAGTGGTAACTGGGTTGCAAGTGAGTGTTAGTTGGGTTACGTAAGTCTTTTACGAATTACGGTCTAAACAAACACCGTAGTTGTAACTGGGTAGTAAGTCATTTACGAATTACTGAGTTTTACGCGAAACAAACGGCCCCGAGGTGTTCAATTGCCTCCTTGTTGAGATGAGTATAGACTGGTAATGAAAATAATGGAATGAAAGCAATTATAGAATGCAAAGATGAACAATTACACAAGTATGAAAAATGAAAAACAATATATATAGGCAATGAATAAATATCATTTATAAATCATACCAGGTCATTTGGGGTGTGTTTAGACACTTGGAAACCAAAAATGTCTGTTGGAATCCACTAAAAATAAAACAGATTCAAAAACTAGTCGTTATGGCCATCTGGCAGCCTGTTGGTCGACCGGCCGGTCGACCGACAGGTCATCCAGAAAAGAGTCATTGGCTCCAGTCGACTGGGTAGTCGACCGCTCTGTATTTAAAAAGAAAAACTAAACTGTCGGTCGACCGACCCTAACCGAGAGTTAGGGTCTCTCAGTCGATTGACCGATCGGTCGACCACAAGGTTAGTGGTCGACCGACAACGTGCACAAACGTGCATGCCCCTTGGCCAAAGGCCCGGTCGACCGGGCGGTTGACCGTTCTGGCCTGCAATGGGCACCAGTCGACCAGGCGGTCGACCGTTCTGGCCTGAAACAGTTTTTATGAAAACTTTTGAGTTTCAAAAATATTTTTCTAAATATTTTGTATTAGTTTATGGGTAATGTAATAATGTATAGGTGATGAAATACATGTTCTAAACTTGATATAAAATTTTGAAAAAATTATGAGACATGTATCAAAACCAACCATGCAAAATACCAATACTATCAAAACTTATATTTTCTGAAATCGTGTATTTTGTGTGTGTAACTTCTTGAGCATCACTACTTTATTCTACACTTTAATAAACTAATATCTTACAAGACTCTAGGTGACTACAAGATCTTCAACCGGGCTTCTCCATTAGCAACGTCGAGTGCTTTGAGTTTTAATCCCGTATTTGAATCTTCTTGAGTCTTCAACACCTTCCTTTAGAGAAAGAAACTCCTTGAATCCTTATAACTCTAAAATATACTTAAACACTTGAACTTGATTAGTACAAGTAATCACATATGTTTAGTTATCATCAAAACCATAAGACCGGGTGATTGTAACATTGGGCCAACAATCTCCCTCTTTTTGATGATGACAAAACATTTGAGTTATTTAAAATAAAAGATAAGAAAGAGCTTGAAAAACTCCTCCTCAAGTTATGCTATCTATCAAGTACAAGAAAACATTATGACTTTAAATAGATTTGACAATATAAGCAAGTCACATATTATGCATATATAAAAATGATATCAATATAGAATAATATGCATATATAGTCTACCATTCTTCCAATCTTCCTTCCTCCAATAACAATATATAAGCATGGTAAAGAGAATGTATATAGAATACCAAAACAACTTAATAACTCAAATATCTCTCCTCTTTTTTGTCATGCATCAAAAAGGGTAAAGACATCAACGTAAAAGAGATATTAATTTGAAAAATACATGTAAAAAATAATTTGAAAATATTTTCAAAACTTATGAATCCATAATACAAATATTTAACTCACCACAAATGAATGAAAATCTATTATAATCTAGTAGTTTAGTAAAAATATCCGCAAGTTGAAAATTGGTGAAAACATAATCAATTTCAATATCGCCTTTCTCAAGTGATCTCTAAGAAAGTGATATCGAATATCTATGTGCTTGGTCTTACTATGTTGATTTGTATTTTGGTCATATGAATGTTGCTAGTATTATCATAAAATATTTTAATATGGTTATAATGCAAATCATAATCAAGGAGAGTATGTTTCATCCATAGGACTTGTGCACAACAAGCCCCGACCGCAACATACTCTGCCTCGGCGGTTGAGAGGGTTACGAAATTTTATTTCTTAGAAAATCTTGAAACAAGGCAATTTTCTAAAAATTGATGAGTACCACTAGTGCTCTTCCTATCTACTCTACAACCGGCATAGTCGGCATCTGAATAACTCGTCATGAAAAATTATTCGATTTTCAGATACCACAAGCTCATTCCAATAGTTCCTTAAGATATCTAATAATGTGCTTTACCGCAATTAAGTGATACTCTTTAGGACAAGATTGAAATCTAGCACATAGATACACACTAAACATAATATCCGGCCTACTAGCCGTCAAATAAATTAAACTACCAATCATATTTCTATAAAGTTTAATGTCTACATTTATACCTTGTTCGTCCTTGTCAAGCTTAGTAGTAGTGGCCATGGGAGTCTTGCTTAATTTTGTATCTTCAAGTCCAAATCTCTTGATGAGTTCTCTTGTGTACTTGGCTTGATTTATGAAGATCCCATCACTCTTTAATTGATTTGGAGGCCAATGAAATAGTTTAGCTATCCCATTATAGACATCTCAAACTCGTTCTTCATGCATGATTCAAATTCTTTACAAAATTTTTCATTAATGGACCCAAAAATAATATCATCAATATAAATTTGAACAATTAGGATGTCATTATCTACATGCTTTGAAAACAAAGTGGTGCCAACTTTACCTTTAACAAAATCGTTTGAAATTAGAAAAGTTGAAAGTCTTGTTGGTCCCAGGTTACAATCACCCGGTTTTTGAGTTTTGATGATTACAAAACATATATAGTTATTTGTACTAATCATTTTTCTAGTGTTTAAGTGTGTTTCAGGGTTCTAAGGATTCAAGTTGTGTTCTTACCTAAAGGAAGGTACTTTTGACTTCAGATGACTCAATTCGGGTTTAAGGATTCAAGCTATACAACATTCCATGGAGAAGCCCTAATTTGAAGACCTTGTAGTCACCTAGAACCTTTGTAAGAATTATTTTATTAAAGAATGAGGTTATGATAAGTTGGCTCAAGAAAAAACACACACACTTTCATTTTTCAAAATACAGTTTTTGTTTTGGTTAATTGATTTAGGTGCATGTCTTGTTTCATATACATGACTCAAAATATTTATATTTTTACATCTTGGTTATATCATGTATACCAACCCTTATAGCATGCTACCTAATCATATAGCCTTACAAAATTATTTTGAAAATTTTTCAAAGTTCAAAATTTTTCCTATAAAAATCTGTTTCAGGCCCAACGGTCGACCGGATCCATTTTAGGCCTGATCGGTCGATCGCACCGGTCGACCGGGCCTTGTGGTCTTGGCATGCACGTTTGTGCACGTCTGCCGGTCGACCGCACCAGTCGACCGACTGAAAGACCCTTGCTCTCGGGTTTTGTCGGTCGACCGGGCCAGTCGACCGACAGAACAAAGACTTGTTTTTGTTTGAGCGCCGGTCGACCGGACCGGTCGACCGTGTCCAACGGCTAGTTGCCAGTTTGACTGCCGGTCGACCGACAGCCGCCAGCAGCCCTAACGGCTAGTTTTCTAAGTTTTGTTAATTGGATTTGATTGTGATGTTTTAGTCAGTTATCTCTGAAATTTTAGGGGCTATTTCCTTACCTATTAAACTAGTTATAATGATGATTAGATCTCCTCTAATCCCTATAAATAGATGGCATTGGTCACTGTGAAAATTAAGAAAAATACCCATTGTTTTGTGTTTCAAAAAGAGAAGAAAAGTTTTTCATAGCTCTCAATTCTAAAGTGTATTCTTGATCAAAGTTTTTCAGTTGTTTTAAAGATTTTTCTTACTCTTTTCAACTGAATTTTTCTCACTACACTTCTTGAGCCAAAAATCTTTCCCATTCAATAAGGAAGTTGTAAGAGAGAAGTTTGTGGTCTTGTTAATCACCTTGTTACTTGTTCTATCTTGTGTTGAGATCCTTCTTGTGTAGAGGATTGGATTGGTGGGAGTTCGGTACTCCGGTCTTATGTAGACCTCTTGTAGTTCCTTTGAGGATATAGTGGAAACCCTTCATGGTGGTGAAGGTGGGGACGTAGAGCGGTGGCTCGAACCTCGAAACAAATCTCTTGTGTTTGCGATTGATTTCCTTATTGCTTTTTATTGCTTTACCTTTCTATCTTGTGATATCTCTTGTGTGCACTTCATTATTGTATCCATTTCATTACTTGCATTTTTTGGTCTTTACTCATCTTAACAAGAAAGCAATTACGCGCCTCAACTCATAATCTAGAGGAATCAAAGAGGAGAAGTTCTAGAGCCCTTCACGAGAAATTCGGCTTCAATTTCTTATTTTGAGTGACCGTTTGAATCATATACACATACTTGTTTAAAAAGATCATTAGATTATCATTAACACCTATTCACCCCCCTCTCTAGGTGTTTTTCAATTGGTATCAGAGCTTTGGTCTCTAGGCTCTTGGCTTAACAACCTTAGAGAGATCCTTTATTGCTAATCACTCTATTCATTTTTCATCCTCACACACTTAGTAAAAATGGCCGAAGGAATTAAGACTTCACCCAAGTTTGATGGCCTTAACTTTCCCATATGGAAGGTTAAGATGACCGTGTTTTTGCAATCCTTAGGAAGTCGGCTTGCAAAGGCGGTGATCAAACCTTTTAGTGCACCCCTTAGTGATGAGGACACCTGGTCCGATATTGCCACGAAGGAGTTTGATGCTAATGCTAGGGCACACTATGCCTTGCTTTAAGCTCTTAATGACAACGATATTTCAAGAGTCATTCATTGCAAATCCGCACATGAGATTTGGACTAACTTACTTGTCACTCATGAGGGAACTTCACAAATAAAGAGGGCGAAGATCGACCTTCTTCATTCCTAATATGAAAAACTTTTCTATGCAAGAAAATGAAACCATAGATGATATGGTTACTAAATTTACAAAGATTACTAATGGACTTTCTTCTTTAGGTGACGGCATTGACAACAACCAAAAAGTAAGGAAGATCATCCGTGCACTCCCTCCATCTTGGGAAGTCAAGCCACAACTTTGAAGGAGCTCAATGACAAGGAAGAAATGGAGCTTATCGGTCTCATTGGGAATCTCAAAACCCATGAGATGAAAGAAAATCAAGGGAAGAAATGGCTCCTCCCAAGAAGAAAGCTATTGCCTTCAAGAGTTCTTCCATCTACTCCAACGAGGGTGATGAAGAAGAAGATGATGAAGATCTTTCTCTTCTTGTAAAGAACGTTCGGAGAATGTACAACAAGGCAAAGTTCCAAAATAGAAGGAGATGGCAAGGTAAAGAAGAGAAGAAGATCATTTGCTTCAATTGCCGGAAGCTGGGTCATATTGTTGCGGAATGTCCGAAAAACAAAAGCAAACCCTCCACCTCCAAGAAGCCATACAAAAAGAAATCTTTAAAGGCTACTTGGGATTCGGAGAGTGAATCCGAAGAGGAAGTTGACACCGCCAACATGTGCTTCATGGCAAATGAAAGCACAAGTAAGGTAACTCCCAATACTTCCATTGATTGTGATCTATTTATGGATGAACTAGGAGAAGCTTTTGAAGAACTATCCCATAACTATGATTTTCTCAAAAAGAAATACTTGAAAATGAAAAGGAAAATGAATCTCTCAACACAAAGTTTTCACTCTTACAAAAGAAAAAGATGAATTGTTTTCTACTCTTGTTTCTACACAAAAGGATAACTATAAAATTTCTTGCAAAGGTAAATTTTCACAAATTGATGAAAATGAAATTTCCATGCTAAAGAGAAAATTGATTCATTAGGAGTAGTTTTGAAGAAATGTGAATTTGATAAAAATAGACTAGAGGCAATGTTTCCTAAGAAACAAGTCCCAAAGAAACATTCACATGCTATTCATGCTCATGTTCATAAATCACAACCTTTACATCATGCCAAGCACCCTAAACATGCCCACACTCCACACACACATCATGCATTCATGTATGGTAAAGTCTTTTCATGCACATATTGTGGCCGTAAAGGTTATTTGGTTAAATTTTGCTATGATAGGCTCAATGCATCGCATAATCATGTTTGGGTTCGGAATAAAGAAAGTTTGGGTACCAAGTCAACAAATTTGTTAAATGATGTAGGTACATTTCAAGGCCCAACGACGTAAAGGGTTGTGGTATCTTGATAGTGGTTGCTCAAGGCACATGACTTGGGATATCAACAACTTTGCAACCCTATCAAGATACCATGAAGGTGGCACCGTCACCTTCGAAGATGACACCAAAGGAAAGATTATTGGTATTGGTAATGTTAAAATTGGTACATCTCCTTTAATAGAAAATGTTGTTTTAGTTGATAGCCTCAAGCATAATCTCTTGAGTGTTAGTCAACTTTGTGACAAAGGTTTTGATGTTGTTTTTGATAATCTAGCATGTAGAGTTATTGATAGACAATCCAATACATGTATATTTTTCGGATTTCGTGAAAACAATGTATACATGATTGACATGTCTAATATGCTTTGCAATGTTACTTGTTTGAAAGCCCTCGATGATGACTCTTGGTTGTGGCATAGGAGATTAGGCCACATTTATTTTGACCATCTATCTAGATTAAATAACAAGAAAATGGTGAAAGGTATTCCTTACTTGAACTTTGAAAAGGACCGCATTTGCGATGCGTGCCAACTTGGGAAACAAACCAAGTCCTCTTTCAAATCAATCAAGAATATCATGACATCACGACCCTTGGAGTTGATCCATATGGATTTGTTTGGTCCTACTCAAACCAAAAGTCTAAGTGGGAATCGTTTTGCTTTCGTTTTAGTTGATGATTTCTCTCGTTTTACTTGGGTTTTCTTTTTAGAACACAAAAATCAAGTCTTTTCATATTTTCAAGCCCTTAAGAAAAGAGTTGAAAAGGAAAATGATTCTTCTATTTTAAGAATAAGAAGTGATAGAGGTGGTGAATTCAATAACCAACCCTTTACCACTTTTTGTGAAGAATATGGAATTATGCATGAACTATCTTGTCCTAGAACTCCACAACAAAATGGAGTCATTGAGAGAAAAAATCGTACATTACAAGAGATGGCTAGGACTATGATAAATGAGTACAGTCTCCCTCATTACCTATGGGCCGAGGCCGTTAACACATCTTGCTACATATCAAATAGAGTTTTCTTATGCAAAAACACTTCTAAAACATCTTTTGAGATCTATTTTTCTAGAAAGCCAAATGTTTCATACTTTTAAGTTTTTGGTTGTAAATGTTTTGTTTGAATACTAAAGATAATTTAGCTAAATTTGATGCAAAGTCTTATGAAGCAATTTTTGTTGGTTACTCTAATACTAGTAAAGCTTATAGAGTTTTCAATAAGTCATCCTTGACTATTGAAGAATCTATACCTGTAAAGTTTGAGGAATCTAATGTGTTTATTAAGAATGTTGTAGAAATAGATTTCCTAAATGAAGACATGGAGAGAACAACTTTGAAGGACTCACCAACTCTTGAAGACATGCCAAAGGGTGATGAAGGAAATGAAGTTCAAGAAAATGAGGTTCAAGGAAATGAAATTCAAGAAGTTGAAGTGGAGACTACTCAACCACTTTCAAAAGATTGGAGATATAATCCACATCATCCCAAGGATCTTATTATAGGTGAAGTATCAAAAGGGGTAACTACTCGTTCTAAACTTCATGATCTTTGTGGGCACTATGCATTTATATCTCACTTTGAACAAAAGAACATCCTCGAAGCCGAGGTCGACTCATATTGGTTACTAGCCATGCAAGAGGAGCTCAATCAATTCGAACGCAACCAAGTTTGGCATCTTGTACCTAGGCCCCACGATAGACCAACAATTGATACTAAGTGGATCTTTAAGAACAAGTTGGATAGTCGAGAAATGTTGTTAGGAATAAAGCTAGGTTAGTTGCCCAAGGTTACACTCAAGTCGAAGGTATCGATTTTGAGGAAACCTTTGCACCCGTAGCACGGCTTGAAGCCATACGGATGACACTTGCATTTGCTTCTTATAAAGATTTTAAACTTTTTCAAATGGAGTAAAGAGTGCTTTCTTAAATGGATTTATTGAAGAGGAGGTGTATGTTGAATAACCTCCCGGGTTTGTTGATCCTACACATCCGAATTTTGTTTTCAAACTTGACAAAGCTCTTTATGGTTTAAAACAAGCCCCTAGGGCTTGGTATGAAAGACTTTCTTCATTTCTAATTTCTAATGGTTTTAATAAAGGAAAAATAGATACTACTTTGTTTACAAAACATGTTGAAAATGATATACTTATAGTTCAAATATATGTTGATGATATCATATTTGGTTCTACTAATGAAAATCTTTGCAAAGTTTTTGAATCATGCATGAAGGAGGAATTTGAGATGTCTATGATGGGCGAGCTTAACTATTTCCTTGATCTCCAAATCAAGCAAAGGAATGATGGGATCTTCATCAATCAAGCCAAGTATACGAAGGAACTTATCAAGAGATTTGGGCTTGAAGGGGCTAAGACAAGCAAAACTCCCATGGCTACCACCACAAAGCTTGACAAGGATGAACAAGGTACAAGTGTAGACATTAAGCTTTATCGTAACATGATTGGTAGCTTGTTGTATTTAACGGCTAGTAGGCCGGACATTATGTTTTGTGTATGTCTTTGTGCTCGATTTCAATCGTGTCCTAAAGAGTCTCATTTGATTGCGGTAAAACGCATTATTAGATACCTTAAGGGAATAATTGAAATGGGTTTGTGGTATCCGAAGACCAGACAATTTTTCATGACGAGTTTTTCGGATGTCGACTATGCGGATTGTAGAGTGGATAGGAAGAGTACAAGTGGAACATGTCAATTTCTCGGTAATTGTCTTATTTCATAGTCTTCCAAGAAGCAAAATTCGGTAGCCCTCTCAACCGCCGAGGCAGAGTATATTGCGACGGGGGCTTGTTGTGCACAAGTCCTTTGGATGAAACATACTCTCCTTGACTATGATTTGCATTTTGACCATATTAAAATATTTTGTGATAATACTAGTACTATTCATATGACTAAAAATGCAAATCAACATAGTAAGACTAAGCACATTGACATTCGGTATCACTTTCTTAGAGATCATTATGAGAAAGGTGATATTGAAATTGAATATGTTCTACCAATTTTCAACTTGCCGATATTTTTACAAAACCACTAGACTATTCTAAATTTTCCTTTATTTGTGGTGAATTAAATGCTTGTGTTATGGAATCATGAAATTTTTTTTTTAAACAATGTTTACCCTTTTTGATGTATGACAAAAAGGGGGAGAAAAAGTTAGCTTATTATTAGAGTTATGCATTTTGAGTTTTAAAAAGTTAGTTTTGAGTTTTGAGTTTTGAGTTATAAAAAGTTAGTTTTGAGTTTTGAGTTATAACAAGTTAGTTTTGAGTTTTGAGTTTTGAATTTTGAGTTTTGGATTTTGAGTTATGAGTTTTGAGCAATATGTTTTGAATTCCTATGAAATTCTTAGTTTCTACTTTTCATGTATATAGCCATTTATATATATAGCATGATTTGAGGGGGAGCTTCCAAGCTCCTTTCCCATGTTTTTGTTAAATAACTCATATGTTTTGTCATCATCAAAAAGGGGGAGATTGTTGGCCAAGGTTACAATCACCCGGTTTTTGAGTTTTGATGATTACAAAACATATATAGTTATTTGTACTAATCATTTTTCTAGTGTTTAAGTGTGTTTCAGGGTTCTAAGGATTCAAGTTGTGTTCTTCCCTAAAGGAAGGTACTTTTGACTTCAGATGACTCAATTCGGGTTCAAGGATTCAAGCTATACAACATTCCATGGAGAAGCCCTAATTTGAAGACCTTGTAGTCACCTAGAATCTTTGTAAGAATTAGTTTGTTAAAGAATGAGGTTATGATAAATTGGCTCAAGAAAACACACACACACACTTTCATTTTCAAAATACGGTTTTTATTTTGGTTAATTGATTTAGGTGCATGTCTTGTTTAATATACATGACTTAAAATATTTTATATTTTTACATCTTGGTTATATCATGTATACCAACCCTTATAGCATGCTACCTAATCATATAGCCTTACAAAATTATTTGAAATTTTTCAAAGTTCAAAATTTTTCCTATAAAAATCTGTTTCAGGCCTAACGGTCGACCGGATCCATTTCAGGCCTGATCGGTCGACTGCACCGGTCGACCGGGCCTTGTGGTCTTGGCGTGCACGTTTGTGCACGTCTGCCGGTCGACCGCACCGGTCGACCGACTGAAAGACCCTTGCTCTCGGGTTTTGTCGGTCGACCGGGCCAGTCGACCGACAGAACAAAGACTTGTTTTTGTTTGAGCGTCGGTCGACCGGACCGGTCGACCGTGTCCAACGGCTAGTTGCCAGTTTGACTACCGGTCGACCGGGCCGGTCGATCGACAGCTGCCAGCAGCCCTAACGGCTAGTTTTCTGAGTTTTGATCATTGGATTTGATTGTGATGTTTTAGTCAGTTATCTCTGAAATTTGGGGGCTATTTCCTGACCTATTAAACTAGTTATAATGATGATTAGATCTCCTCTAATCCCTATAAATAGATGGCATTGGTCACTTGTGAAAATTAAGAAAAATACCCATTATTTTGTGTTTCAAAAAGAGAAGAAAAGTTTTTCATAGCTCTCAATTCTAAAGTGTATTCTTGATCAAAGTTTTTCAGTTGTTTTAAAGATTTTTCTTACTCTTTTCAACTGAATTTTTCTCACTACACTTCTTGAGCCAAAAATCTTTCCCATTCTATAAGGAAGTTGTAAGAGAGAAGTTTGTGGTCTTGTTGATCACCTTGTTACTTGTTCTATCTTGTGTTGAGATCCTTCTTGTGTAGAGGACTAGATTGGTGGGAGTTCAGTACTCCGGTCTTGTGTAGACCTCTTGTTGCTCCTTTGAGGATATAGTGGAAACCCTTCACGGTGGTGAAGGCGGGGACGTAGAGCGGTGGCTCGAACCTCGAAACAAATCTCTTGTGTTTGCGATTGATTTCCTTATTGCTTTTTATTGCTTTACCTTTCTATCTTGTGATATCTCTTGTGTGCACTTCATTATTGCATCCATTTCATTACTTGCATTTTCTGGTCTTTACTCATCTCAACAAGAAAGCAATTACGCGCCTCAACTCATAATCTAGAGGAATCAAAGAGGAGAAGTTCTAGAGCTCTTCACGGGGAATTCGGCTTCAATTTCTTGTTTTGAGTGACCGTTTGCATCATATACACATACTTGTTTAAAAAGATCATTAGATTAGCATTAACACCTATTCACCCCCCTCTAGGTGTTTTTCAAGTCTTTCATACCAAGCTCTTGGAGCTTATTTTAAATCATATAAAGTTTTATCAAGTTTGTACACAAAATCTGGATGTGTAGGATCAACAAAGTCGGAGGGTTGTTCAACATACACTTTCTCTTCTATAAAACCATTTAAAAATGCACTTTTTATATCCATTTAAACAGGTTTGAACTCTTTATAAGAAGCAAAGACAAGTGTCATTCGTTTGGCGTCAAGCCGTACTACGGGTGCAAAGGTTTCCTCAAAATCGATACCTTCGATTTGGGTGTAACCTTGGGCCACTAACCTAGCTTTATTTCTAATAACACTACTCGACTCATCCAACTTATTCCTAAAGATCTATTTAGTACCAATAGTAGGTCTATCATGAATAAGATGCCAAACTTGGTTGCTCTCAAATTGATTGAGCTCTTATTACATTGCAAGCAACCAATATGAATCGGCCTCGGCTTCGAGGATATTTTTAGGCTCAATGTGTGAAATAAAACACATTTGTAAGTTTTTAATACCATTGAAGGTAAAACATGAAATATATTTTGATACAAAAAAATACCAATTGAAATCAATGCATAAGCATGTAGAGATATCAATTAACATCTAGAATTAAATCAAGCTTAGCATAAACTTTTTGTGCTTAAAATAAAATATGTGACATAAACACATAATAATCAAGTGTAGCTCACTACTTGTACAAGTATAGACGCAAGTTTTAACGAAAACTACATCTAAATGAGTAGTCACCACATGAAGTAAAAAACAAACATGATCATTAGGCTAAATGCACGTGTTTTAGAACTAGTATATATATAGTAGTTAAATAACAGTGAGAACACAAAAATATGAATCCATATGAACATGAGTGTATCTCAAAAACTATCTATATATATCACATGTCTAATAACATTGCATTTAACATAATGAGCATTGAAATCATAACATGCTAAAAGTATGTAAACATAAATAGGGAGTTAGAAATAGTTACCAAAATCAATGAACCAATTTCTAGGTCTCCAAACCATGGTGGTCCTCCCTGCCTTGAAGGTGATGCATCCATAAATATGATCTTTGAGCTTGAAACGCATCTACCATCAAGGCATCAATTCTCTCACGTTTTGTGAGAGCCCACACCTACATCAAATACAAGAGGTGAGAATTTTGGTACCCATTTCTTTTTGGGTCCATAGGGGTTAGAAACAAATGGAGCCCAAACATTATTATTAGCAAATTTTAAAGAATTTATTCTATCAAAACAAAATCTTACAAGATGGCCTTTGCGATTGCAATGTGTACATTTGTACACTCTAGCATACATATGTGAGTGGGTGTGATCATGGTGTGCATATGTATGCCATGTAGGGTGCGCATGAATGTGTGAAACTTATTTCTTGCGAAATATAGATTCCACTTATTGTGTTTAAATGCACATTGGCTCAAAGTGGAGCCCAAACAATCAATATTCTTTTCATAATAGAAAATCATTATTAATTTTGGAAGAAGAGACATGAGACACAAATTTTTTTTCTTTTAGAAATAGAAATATTTTCTTTTTCTTTCAAAATATTTTTCTTTTTCAAAGACTTATTTTCATTTAAAGCAATGTCCTTTTCTTTAAAAATCAGCATAACTTGATCTTTCAAAGATTCATTTTTTTTTGAAATAATTTCAAATTTATTTTTAAAACAATCTTGTTCTTTCTTCAACGATTCATATTTTTTAAGAAGTTGTTAACAAAACATAGCAAGATCATCATATGGCAAGTCAACATCTTCATCAACCTCAGATTCAGAATTTACGTCAAGGGAGTCATCCCTTGGACCATTTAGCCATGTTGGAAGTAGCACTTCCATCATCTGAGTCACTTCTCATATAATATTTGCTTTTGTTCACCAAGGAAGATAAGAGTGTTCCATACTACAAAAGTTGTATCAAAGTTAGAAATCCTAGATAAATATTCATCATTTAAGGTTGACTTTAAAGCATGAATGACTTTTGCATTAGCCTCAAGGTTTTTGCCATTTATAAAATATGAATCTTTAATAGTGACAAAATAAACATGAATTCTTAGGGCTTTGAGGTACATGGACATCTTAACTTTTCAAGTTTGGAAGTCAAGAATGTCAAACATAGGAGGTGTCATGAAATCCATGAGTGTGTGCACAAATATTGTGATTAGTTAAAATGAGAATCTTTAACTTAAGGTTGTTAGACCCAAATCAAGAGCACCAAGCTCTGATACCAATTGAAATACACCTAAAGGGGGTGAATTGGCATTTTGCTAATCAAATGCAATTTTAAAACTACTTATGATGAATTTATTGGCCCAAACGCCCATCACTCTAGTTTTGATGATGATTAACTCATGTAGTTATAGTACTAATGATCTTGTATTTATATAGTTTCATATTTACAATCAAGATCTTAGTATGCGCTTAGCTTCAACAAAGGAGTTTTGAAGCTAACGCATGTGTATTCAAGAGCTCACGTGTCAAGATCGCATCTAGTACTCGGATGGAGTCAAGCTCATTGGATCGCGTTTGGAACGAGTCGGCTTGGAGAAGGATTTCTACAAGAAGACTTTGGTTTGTTTAGTTTGTATTTTGATCTTGTGTAAGATAGACTAGTGTTGATATGCTCAAGTTCACACACACACACACACACACACACACACAAGTTCAATACGTTTGGTTTTCGGTTTATTCAGTTTTGGATTTTGAATATTCATATATATGATTTTCATGATGATTTTCATGAATAGATAGAATCAAAATAAGTTTACATGGTTTAATGTATATTAGATTTCATCTATATACATCTATACCTCATATATTTAGAAAAATTTATTTTGATGATTCTATTTCATGTGTTTGGAGCATTGTAATTAACAAAACTTATTTTAGATTTCATGTCAAAAACATAGATATATCATTTACATGTGTATTAGATTCTATCCATACACAATATGCTTCAAATGTGTTTCAATATCATTTTTTGTATTTGTACAAGTTTTGGAGAAAACAGATTTTCATTTCAAAATCCAAGTTTTGGAAAATACGATTTTCGATTTAAGGTTTAATTTTTATATCACAAAAATTGTTCAAATAGTTTGTAATATGTGTTGATTTTTGGTCACACATATTTGTTCTTTAAATATTTATAAGAACTAATTTTTGTGAAATTTATGAAAATTTATGGGATTTTATAGAAGTTAAAAAGACCAAGTTTCATAACCTATTTCCCAGCCTGAGCCTACTGGCGGTCGACCGGACCAGAGGTCGGTCGATCAGACCGGTCGACCGATGTGCACAAGGATGTGCACAGGGCCAGCCTACAAGGTCGATCGACCGGGCCGACGACAGTATCTACCCAACTCTCGGGTAGTGCCGGTCGATCGGGCCGGCGACTGTAACTACCCAACTCTCGGGAAGTGCTGGTCGACCGGGCAGTCGACCGACAGGCTGAGTGCCTTAGGCTCGGTCGACTGCCCGGTCAATCAATGTCACGACGGTCAGAAATATGACCATTGGACGGTCGACCTACCGGTTAACCAGAAGGTCAATTTTGACCTTTTCTGGCTGCCAACAGCTATTTTTTTGAGAGGCTATAAATAGGGCTTCTCTCAAGCTGTTTTTAATAAGATTTTAGAAAGCTATTTTCTCATCTTTTCAAGTGTTTAGCAGCAAGTTTTAAAAGAAAATTTTGAGCCAAAAGTTTTATCTTTTATTTGTTTTAAAGTGTTAGAAAAATCAAAGAAAAAAGAGTCTTTGGGAAATTGGTTTTGATCTTTATTTCAATTACTGTCTTGTATTTCTCCCATGTATTTTTCTTTGTTATTTTCATTTCCAAACACTTTGTTTTCTCACACTTGAGCTATCATATATATCCTATCTATAGAATCTTGTTTTTGTAAGAAAACTTGTTTGTGGTCTATTTTGATCATCAAGTGTTGTTTGTGGTCTATTATGATCACCAAGATTGTAATCTCTTCTTTGCTTTGGGTTTGTGCCTATCCCTCTTGTGTAGAGGTGATTGTGGTTTGGCTTTATGCCTATCCCTCTTGGGTGGAGGTGAATGAGTTTGAGTTTTGGTTTTGTGCCTTGTCCCTCTTGTGTGGAGGTGATTGTGGTTTGCCTTTGTGTCTATCCCTCTTGTGTAAAGGTGGTTGTATTTGAGAGAGAAGTAGTGTACTCCAAGTGTAGAATTGTAATTTCTTGGTGAAGGTCCCTTTGTGGAAGGTCCTGTGTAGACATAGTGAAAATCCTTCTGTGTGAAGGCGGGGACGTAGAGCAGTGGCTCAAACCTCGAAACATATCTTGTTATTTGCGTTTGATCCACTATCTCTAAACTCTATCTCTCTTATATCTTGCATTATTTTATATTGCAAATATTCATTTGCTAGCTATAATTTGTGTGTGCCCACACTTGTGTTGAACCAAGAGAGCTTCATATAGCACCTCATCTCTTAATTTAGCACAAAGAGATAGCACAAAGCCAGTAGAGGTTACAAAGCACTTGGTGATCTAACAAGATCACAAACACTATCTCTCTCTTACAACTTCCTATAGAGTAGAATATGAAGTGTTGCTCAAGAAGTTAAGTGAGAGATGAAATTCAGTTAGAAAGAATAGAGGAGTTTTAAAACCAACTGGAAATAGCTTTGAAAAGAAAGAACTTGGAGATTGAAAGCTAGAAAAACTTCTCTCTTTTGAAACAATCTTGAAAACTTATAAACTTGTGTGTTTTTCTTGTCTAAAATCAAAACTAATGACCCATATATAGATAATGAATAAATATCATTTATAAATCATAACAGGTCATTTAGGGTGTGTCTAGACACTTGGAAACTAAAAATGCCCGTTGGAATCCACTAAAAACAAAACAGATTCAAAAACTAGCCGTTATGGCCATCTGGCAGCCTGTCGGTCGACCGGCCGGTCGACCGACAGGTCATCCAGAAAAGTGCTATTGGCACCGGTTGAATGGGCGGTCGAGCACTCGGTAGTTTAGAAAGAAGAACTAAACTGTCGGTCGACCGGGTCTGTCGACCGGGTCGACCATAACTGAGATTAGGGTCTCTCAATCGGTCGACCGATCGACCGATCGGTCGACAACAAGGGTTAGCGATCGACCGGTCGGTCAGCCGACAACGTGCATAAACGTGCACGCCCCTTGGCCAAAGGCCCGGTCGACTGGGCAGTCGACCGTTCTGACCTGCAATTGGCACCGGTCAACCGGGCGGTCGATCGTTCTGGCTTGAAACAGTTTTTATGAAAACTTTTGAGTTTCAAATATTTTTCTAAATATTTTGTATTGATTTATGGGTAATGTAGCAATGTATAGGTGATGAAATACATGTTCTAAACTTGTTATAAAATTTTAGAAAAATTATGAGACATGTATCAAAACCAACCATGCAAAATACCAATACTACCAAAACTTGTATTTTTCGAAATTGTGTATTTTGTGTGTGTAACTTCTTAAGCATCACTACTTAATTCTATACTTTAACAAGCTAATATCTTACAAGGCTCTAGGTGACTACAAGATCTTCAACCGGGCTTCTCCATTAGCGACGTCGAGTGCTTTGAGTTTTAATCCCATATTTGAATCTTCTTGAGTCTTTAACACCTTCTTTTAGAGGAAGAAAACTCCTTGAATCCTTAGAACCCTGAAGTATACTTAATCACTTGAACTTGATTAGTATAATTAGCCATATATGTTTTGTTATCATCAAAATCATAAAACTGGATGATTGTAACCTTGGGCCAACACTTCTCACTCACCAAGCTGTTCTTGGCCCTAAGAGACATGCCAGGCCTATGGCCCCACAAATCTTGATGGGGGAGATAGAGGCAGAGATGGTGGAGGTAGGGGAGGGCGGGGACAAGGGGAGGGCCGGGTGGGGAGGGCGGGGGCTAAGGGTGGCAGGAGGGGAGGGGGAAGAGGGGGTGTCGGCGACGACAGAGCACGGGGCGAAGGAGGAGGTAGAGGAAGAACGGAGGTGACAAGGGTAATTAGGAAATATTTAAAAAATTAGTGTGTGTCTTAATTAATTTTCTGGGTGCACTACTCCGTTGTATGCCTTAATCTCTTTCTGGCGTGCTAATATTCGTGCCTCACTTAATTCCTTCAATGTTCTTTTTTCAATTTTGCAGGTTAATACCTTCTGAACCATCTGGTTTGATATGGGTTATAGGTGATTAACACGTGTTTTATTCTGGACAATTTTACCCCCTCTCTTTTATTATTTAGAGTAAACTATGAAAAACACCCCTGTACTATTGGGGGTGTTGCACCAAACACCCTAACACTATAAAAACTTATGTATTGACCCCCTGGGGCTAACACTGCTTATTTTGCCGTTAAAGGGGTACGTGCAGAACACATATTTTGATTAATTATTTTTAAATCTCTCTTTCTCTCTCAGCGGGAAGCAGAGTCAGTGGGCTTAATCCAGCCGGCGGCCCTCCCTCCTCTTCGCTGACCGAGTCTGCCATCAAATCCAGCCTCCTCTCCCTGCCCCCTCCTCTGATCCGGCCTTCATTCCCCGCCGTCAAATCCATCAGCCTCCTTAGATACTCGCCACCTTGGAGGACGACATCGCTGGATCCCCAATCAAATCCTCCACCACCCCAGAGGGCGGGCCTCCTCTCTCCTCCCCCTCCTTGCCGCTGGATTTGGCTGCGAGGAGGGCCTCCCCCTCCCTCCAGAGGCAAGATTTTTATCCATGTAAGGCACAAATTCAAGCGGATTGAGTTATAGGATCTAGAGTTATATTGAAATGATGGGTCTGATAGCTACAACGAATGGTGGTCAGTTATTCATGGTGTTAGTGGGTTTGTAAATGGTGATTGGAGTAGTTATTACTCATTTTGATTAAGAGGAAGGTGCATTTTAATTGGATTGATTCTTTGATTTGTGGATTTGAAGCGAGCTTGGGAACACATTAGATGCCAGGTTTGGCACTTTGGAAACATACAAGAGGTATCTCATCAATTATGAATATACACAAAAGAGATTTCACCAAGCTCAGGTAGGACACGTATCCTACCTCGCCACTATGTGCCTCCCCTACTCGTCACTGGAGGAGGGGGAGGAGGAGGAGGCCCTCAGCGGTGAGGAGGAGGAGGAGGAGGGAGGAAGCCCACCCCTCCTCCTCGCAGCCATCAGAGCAGGTTGATGGCGGCAAGGAGGATGGAGGGGGCAGCGTAGATCCAGCAGGTGGAGAGGGAGGAAGGAGGGGAGAGTTTAAGCAATTAATTAAACAGTTAATTAATAATTAATTCATGTAATTAAGAAATTAATTCAAGTGACTTTTTATTTGATTAATTAGGGGCACGTGACGTGCACATGCCCCTTTTGATGGCAAAACAACCGGCGTCAGTCTCCGGGAGAGCAAAACATAAGTTTAATAGTATAGGAGTGTTTGGTGAAACACCCCCAATAGTACAGGGTGCTTTCCATAATTTACCCTATCATTTATAAAGAAGTGCATTATCCCCAGTCAATGACCTATCTCTCCCCCTCATATAACTTTGTAGCAGCCCCTACTTCCTAACCAACTCATGCCAACTTCTTCGAGAATTCTACACAATTCATTCAAGAAGAGTGGTGAAGATGAGGTCAAATTTTGCCATTGCAAAGAAAGAAGCCCCATTCAGACTGCAAATAAAAGTCACACCCCTCCAAATCATAGCATGAAACCCATCAAATAAATGACAAAAAATTTAAAATTCATGACAAAACCACAAGAACTACTAATAAATTAACAATTACTACTACTAAGTTTTCAACAAAAGAGAATTGAGTTTATCTTCACCCACGTAGCGATTCTTCTCTTACGAACCTTGCTGAAATCAATGTTAATTGATGTCAAATGTCTTCTTGCTTTCAATAAAGCCCTAGATTAAAGCATTTTTCATCTTCAATATGGGCTTTTTAACATCAAAGAAAGTGAGGGGTTGATAACAGTTTAGGATAGCGGACTGAGAAGTGGGAACAAAAAATAACAACAGCAGCTAAGCCATTTGTCCCAAGTATTTTCGGTAGGCTACATGAACCAAAAGAGAATTACGCCAGATCGGGCACATGGATCAGCTTTCTCCACTCATTCCTATCGAGTAATATGCCTTCACTAAGACCTTTAGCCTCTTTATCTTGTCATATTACCTCCATCCATGTTTTCTTCGGTCTCCCCTGCGCTCTTTTAACTTGCCCTAATTTGATATGCTCTACTCACAGGACTGGCGCATCTGTAGGTCTATGTCGCATATGACCAAACTATCGTAGACGATTTATTAAAATTAATTGAGCCTGTGAAAAGGTAATTTATAATAGAGGACAAAGTTGTCTTTCTGCATTTTCCATTAAGACGTCAAGTAGAGGCACAAATATTTGCACCCACAAATTTGATTAACATACACATTGGGTTTTTACACCCACAAATCTGATAAACAGAACCCCAAATTTCCTCAAATATCCCTTAATTCAAAAAAAACTTTAAAACTTTTCTAATTTCCAAATAACTCCTCCATACCTACTCTCTTCTCATATATTCTCTTCATTTTCTGTGTCTCCCTCCCTCCCTCTCCCTCTCCCTCTCCCTCTCTTGTCTGTATGATTATCTTCTTGTTCATGCACATACTTGAGAAATGGATAATAATTTGATGCTTTTTCTGTTTGTAACCACCGGGCTTTTTCAATTCAATATTTTAGCCGCATTTGAGCTTACAATCATACGCCTTTTCTTTGAGAGGCTTTGTACTTGTTATGCCATAAAGGCTTGGTACAAACTATATTGATTTAGGTATTAAGGTTCAAAAGACTTTTCTACTCCTGTTGTTAAATATTGAGCTTGCCACTCTGTTGTATGAACTAACTGCATATTCATATTGTTTCGCAAAATGATATCTTTTTCCATTAATCATAGACATGATGATCATGCATCATATCTAAATGTGAGGTTTTGGACATTGTATCAACTAACTGATATCAGATTGCCTGATTACATGGCCATTGTCTGTGAGAAATATGAGATTCGTGTTTAAACCTCAAAAAATTATACCCAAAAGCTCAAGCAAAATTATGGTAGTCACACAATTATAAAGCAAGTTCAAGTGAAATCTTTAATTAAAGTGACTATAAATGTTTCAAAGTTAGTAAACTATCAAAATATTTGCAGTTTGAGCAATTAATTAGATGATAATAGGTTGATTAGACTCATTTCCCTTGCTTTAATTTTGGTTATTATCAGCAAATTTCCTATAATACCCTGGTAGAAATGGTCGTTGTCGACTTATCTTTAGGAGCGGGATTAGGGGCATTTACATAAACTTAAACGCACTGTAAATGAACAAAAAAGTACTGGGTGGGTTTCTTAATCAATAAAAAGGATTAAGTTATGGTGTGTATTTTAATCATTTGGTGGGTGCATTAATCCATATGGAGGTTAAATTTTACAATTTTAAGTAAATTTAAGGATTTTTTAGTCTTTTTGCTAGGGTTATGATGGTCTATTAATTTTTTACAAATTTTATGGGGTGTATTAATCAAATTTGTGGGTGCAAATATCCGTGCATGTCAAGTAGGTGGGGGTAGGGGGCGGTTATTGCCACCATCAAAGTGACGCGAGCGGACATTGCCACGCCCATAGATGAGAAAAGCACCTTTAGATTAAAGCACCCATGATTTTGATAGAAACACTCTCAAAAAATTCAAAAATAAAAAGAATGCCTCTCTCTCTCTCTCTTCTTCTTCTTCTTCTTCTCCTTTTCCTCCTCTCTCTACCCCCTTCCCCTATGACCACCACCTACTGGTTACCGACGACCGCCGACCTCCCTCCCTTCCCGTTCCTTGCAAACCCTCCCCACCCTTCCCCTACCTTCCCTGCCCCGCCATCCCTGTCTCCTCCCCCTGTCACAGGCCCGCCTCTCGCCTCCTCCCGACGACCTCCCCAGCATCATGCCCCGCCATCCCCCTCCTCAGCCGCCCTCTTCCTCCTCGCCAGCCTTCCTTTCCTTGAGCATTGCCGAACAGAGAGTCTATATTTGGCCGAAATCTGATCGAACAGGGGTGGGTTGGGTGGGGGAGGGAGATCAAAGGGGGAAGGCGGGGAGGAGGTGGGGAAGGCGGATGAGGAGGGAGGGGAGGTGTGATACCATGAAAATTTCTAAACTAATTTACATATCTTTTATGCATGTTTAGATATGACTGAGTTTTTGGCTATTTGAAAAGTTATCTATATTTCAAAGCTTGAAAACATAGCTATTAGAATGGTTTAATGTATCAAGTTTTCAATTTTGATAAAGTTGTTCATTAACTGAATTATTGTGTATTAGTCGACTTATAAGAAGTATAAGTCGACTAGACTGTTGAATGATTTTGTGTATGTTTCTATTTTGACTGATTAGTCGACTAATAGGATCTATAAGTCGACTAGTATGGGCATTAGTCACTTATAATTAAGTATAAGTCGACTAGACTATTGGCTATAGCAGTTTTGTATTGATATATTTTCAATATTTTGATCATACCTTTTTAATTTGATCTTTGTTTGTTATGATTCAAATTTCATTTGAAATCTAACTTCAATGGCTACAAATTACATTTTATAACCTTTTTGTGATTTGATTGTTTAGAGTGTCAAAATTGGTTTAAAGTCAGTTTATATGCTTAAAACAGTTTTTTTCAATTTCTGTTGAGATTAGTCGACTACTCTGACTTATTAGTCAACTATTTCAATTAACATATGAACTATTAGTCGACTAATCCCTCTTATTAGTCGACTAATATACGCGGGAAAGCTGTATTTTGATTGGACCTCAATTCTGTTTAGTCTATCCTATGTATATGTTGTGGGGTACTGAATTTTCTCATGTTTTTCATTTTTAAAACTCTATCTTTTACTCCTTCTTACCCACATGGCTAGCCCAGTGTAGAGAAAAGAGAGAATATCTAGAGAGAAAGTGAGTTTTGAAGGAGATTTCGATGGTGAAGCTTGGGTTTTCTTTTGGGATTGGATTCTTTACTTGGAGTTAAACTTCCTCTTCAGAGTTATTCATCAAACCATCTTCCCTTTTGCCTAGCAAGGCAAGTTTTCCTCTCTTGGTTGCTTTCTCACCATGATTTTGATGTTTAAGATTTTTACCAATGATAGAACCTAGGTTTGTATTTGATTTCATACTTAGTTTTGTCTAGAATAAATATTGTGAATCCTATAGTTAGTGACTTGCCTACATGTTAATATAGAGATATGTAGATCTATAAAAATAAGTTTTTTATGACATCTGGGTTATATGATAGATAAAAATGTGATTTCATTACATTGAGATTCATATGAGTATTACCATGTGTGATATGCTTGATCGATCCAAACCTGCACAGAAAAATACAGACTTTTAGGAACAGTGCTAGGTCATCGATGCTATCGTGTAGCCTAAGGCTAACGGGTCATGATCCACAGGGAGGGACGGAGATGGAAGCGTTGTATAAGTTTCTTTCTTTTAATTTACTAAAACTAATTAATACTTATTTTCTCAGTTTTATAAAAAAATAAAAATAGTTAAGTTAAGAAGAAGATGATAAAGAAGAGATGGTGGTATTGTTGTTATTTTATTTATAAAAGAAAAGAAAAGACTAAATAAAAGAAAAAAAAAGGAGAATTGTGACTCTAAACTAATGAACTGAAAAAGAGAATAAAATGAGTACTTGGCTCTATTGTTGAATCGTAATGAAAAAATTACCTTGAAGTAAAGCAAACATTAGAGAAGAACAAATCAAAGCAGGGCTTCGGCGAGATCGAGCACAATGAAGAAAAATGAAAAACTTTTATTGATTGTCATCTTTAATATAAGTTTCTTGAGAAAGGATTACAATAGTATTACTCTACAATAACTTTTCATCTCTTTTAATCATATAACTCTCTCTCTACCCTAAGCTATAAAGAAAAATAAAAATTACATTGAAGAAGAAAAGAAAAAACTAAACTAAAGCTCTCTCTCTAAGATGGTGCTGAAATCACCTAGAGGGGGGTGAATAGGTGACTAGCTAATCTAATGATGAATTAATGCAAAATTAAAACTATTTATGCAAACTAAAAATTCTTAAGAACAACACACCAAGTATAACCTAAGAGTGTAGCCGAATTTCCCGTGAAAGGCTCTGGACTATCTCCTCAAGATTCCTCTAGATAAGAGTTGAGGTGACACTATTGTTCTCTTGGTTGAATACGAGTGTGAGCAAACAATCCCCAAGCATATAACAATTAAGCACACGATATATCAAGCATATAAGAGATATGAGCAATAAGCATAAGTGAGATATAAAGACAAGTGATAGATAGAGAGAGCAATCGCAAACACGGGAGATTTGTTTCGAGGTTCGAGCACACTTGCTCTACGTCCCCGTCTTCAACACTATGAAGGATTTCCACTAAAATCGATCCTACCGGATCACTCGGTGCCGCAACACCTACAAGTGAGTTCACACTAGAACTCCTTTGGACTCTCTAGTCCCTTCACTCATTCCCGCAAGAACTACACACCGCAAGCACACTAGCTTGCCGAGGCCGCACCTCTACAGCGAGCTCTCACTAGAACTCGAAATACCGCGAACCCGTAAGTCCGCCTCCTCAAAGTACAATGGTGAACTCTTGGTGATCTAAACACTTGATCACCTAAAAACAATCTCACAACAACTCTCCTATAGGATAGATATATCAATGGAAAGCTTAAGTATGTGTGAGAAAAACAAGGATTGAATTTATGGTGAAAAACACAAGAAATCACTTTTGAAAACTCTTGATAAACTCTCCTTTTGAATGGAAGTATTTGGCTCTAAAACAAGTGAGAGATAAACACTTAATAGAGTAGGAAAAACTAGCTCAAAAATCCTCTCCAAATCTCATAGAAAACAGTACATGGGAACCCCTTTATATAGGCTAATAAAAACTAGCCGTTGGGGTCCAAATCAGCAGTCTGCACTGCTGTCGGTCGACCGCCCGGTCAACCGCCAACGGTCAGATTTTTGACTGTTGAGCCACCGGTCGACCGGTCGGTCAACCGGAGCCTGGATAAAGAGAGCAGACACTCTCTGCCGGTCGACCGGGGCCATTTCCAGAGAGCAGAGCTCTCTGGCGGTCGACCGGGTCGGTTGACCGGCCCTCAGCCAAACAAAGTGTGCACGTTCGTCGGTCGACTGCCTGGTCGACCGACCTCTAGCTCGGTCGATCGTGCAGTCGATCGGCAGTCGGTCGACCGTGCAGTCGACCGGTAGAAGCCAAAAACAGTATTTTTGGGGATTTAAAAACTTGTCTTTTATCTTTAATAAAATCCCATAAATTCACAAAAAATCTACAAAAATAAGTTCAGTATTATACTTTGATATACAAACATGTTTGAGTAAAAATCAAACCATGTTAAAAACATTTTGAACTATTTTTGTGACTTAGAAATTTTGGCTTAAAACAAAATCCGTATTTTTTCAAAACTTCTCCAAATACAAAAACAAGATATTTTAAACACTTTTAAAGCTTAGAGTGTATGGATATGATCCACTACACATATATGATGAAATATCTATTTTTGACATTAAGCTCCAAATAAAGTTTTGATAAAAACTTATGTCATATTTTGAGACATAAAAACCAAATCGGCATTTTTCCAAAATGAAAACTCTTTAGTATTTTTTCAAAATGAAAATTCTTTTATAAAAATTCATCTAAATCTTATGTGTGAGTGTATATGATACTTGAGCAATCCACCAACTATTCTATCCTTTACATTTTATCTAAAAATAAAATCTTAACAAAACAAACCTAGATACAAGTCTTCTCTTGAAGGTCTTCACTTGAAAATCTTCTTCTCCTTCATGACTTGGTCCAAACCATGATCCAATGAGCTAGACTCCTCTTGAGTACTTGATGTGGTCTTGATGCACAAGCTCTTGAATCAACACGTGCTAGCCCCAAATCTTGACTTGAGATCCTTTGATGAAGCTAAACACCTACTAAGATCTTAATCTAATATCTTAGACTAAATAAACACAAGATCATTAGTACTATAACTACATGAGTTAATCGTCATCAAAACTAGAGTGATGAGCTTTTAGGCCAACAATCTCCCCCTTTTTGATGATGACAAAACTCATGGAATTATATATGCATGAATTAAAGTTAAGCTTCATAGAAGCTCCCCCTTAACTCATGCATAGCAATAAACAAATAGGATATGGAATTGAAGTGCATAAAATTAAACAAACATATATGCATCAATAGGGTGAGAGAAACATGCATGAATCAAAAGTTCTTTTTTCAAAAACTTTCTCCCCTTTTTGTTTAAACTTTCAAAAACATTCTCCTCAAAAACACAAGATATATAAACTCAATATATGCAAAAACACAAATATGCATATTTAAACTCAAAATCTTTCTCTTCCTTTTTGTCAATCATCAACAAAGGGGTAAAAACCAAATCAACAATAAAGATATATATGCGATATACATTCATGAAGAGGAAGACTCTAAGTTAGCTTCCCTGCATACATGCATTATATGAAGAAGGGATGACAAGCCCTAATTCACATAACGCATAATATACAATGCATAAGTGGAGATGTGAAGCGCCCCCTACACACGTGTATCACAAAAAGAAGAGATGTCAACCTCCTCAATATAAGATACACTCAATATGAATCTATATATAAAAGAGATGTTAAGCTCCCCTTGCATATAGGCAATACATATCAAAATATTTTTAACACAAATTTTGATAATTACTTAAACAAATTTTGAGATACCATTTGTATATAAACAAAATTTTAAGATACCAATTGTAAATAAACTATACAAATTTTGAATTTTTCTTAAATTAACAAATCAATTTGAGAAATCACAAGATTTTGATACCATATGAAATAGGAAATATGTGATACCAATTGAAATTGAAACACTTGTACATTTTTATATCAATGAAAGAAAATATTTTGAAACATATATATCAATTGAAATATATGATAAATTTTGATACCAAATAGGTAAAACACATCGATACCAAATAAAATTTAATCCCAATTGGAAATTGAAACATATTAATACCAATTGAAGTATATTGTAAATTTTGATATCAATAAAAATACCAAATGAAAATAATGCATAAGCTTATTAAAGTGCCAATTGAGATACCAATTGAAAATTAAGATTTAAATCAAGCTTAACATAAACATAATTTGTGCTTTAAATATGTAAATATATCTTAAATTAAGCACAATCAAATCATATATATGTATGAGAATGAAAATACCAATAGAAATTGATATTATTTGAAATTTAAAGCATACATATATAGAAAATAAAATATGAGTATACACAAAAATATCAATTATAATACCAATTGAAAATATGATGTGAATCAAGTGTATAACTCATAAAGATCCACCCTTTTCATGCACATGATAAAAGATATTTAAATTTAGCATACAAGGTATGGTTGCCCATCTATCCGCCCTTGAAGGGGTTGGTAGGGGCTTTCAAAAACAAGAGTATGAAAAATATTTTAGCATTGAAAACACTACCAAATGAAGAATACATAACTAGTTAAAAGTAATTTTAAAAAACTAGTTAAAGATCCTTCGAACATGAAAACAAATCATATATATCTCATGAATTATACTAAATACACAACTATTGTCACTCAAGATTGATAAAGCTCAAAAATGCTCATGAAAACATAGTCATGAGAAAATAAATAAAATGTGAGTGTACAAGTATCATGTGAATAGCATATTCATGAAAATAGTCAATTAGGCTCAAAAATACCAATCATGTGAAAAACATGAAAATTCATTTTATCAAACAAATATGAAAATCATAAAGATTTTATTTTTCTTTTAAAAACAAACTTCAAGGTATATGTATGATTTATCCAAAGCTAACAATATGCATACATATCCCAAACATAAAACGAGTCCATAATGTAAATTGCATGAAGGCAAGTGACTCAAGGGCATACATGTATATTTATTAGATTTGAACAAAAGATTACATATACATGAAGCAAAAACATGAAAAATAGGCAAAACAAGTGTAAATGAGTGAATCATCAAAACTAGGCTATACAAGTGCATGTAGTGAGTACAAATGAGCAATGAAGTGCAAACATATATGAATCAAATTGTTGCTCACTACTTGTACAAGTATATACACAAGCTTTGACAAAAATTACATCTAAACTAGTATTTACCACATGAAGCATAAAACATGAACATGCTAAAAATCATCAATGTAAAAGCATGTAAATAAAATAGGAGTTTAGAGATAGTTACTAAATCATAAGAACTATACACCAAGTCTCCAAAATATGGTGGTCGTTCCACCAAACTTCATTGATAGCGGTGCAACAATATGTGTGTCCATCTAGTCCATGTGCATCCACCACCAAGGCACCAAACCTCTCACGTCATGTGAGAGCCTGCACCTACATCAAATACAAAAGGTGAGAATTTTGGTACCCATTTTCTTTTGGGTCCACGAGGGTTAGTCTTATTAGGAACCCAAACATTCTTATTAGCAAAATTTAAAGAATTTATTCTATCATAACAAAATCTTACTAAATGGCCTTTGCGGCCGCAATGTGTACACTTGTACACTCTATCATGCATATATGTATGAGTGTGATCATGACGTGCAAAGTGTGCATATGCATATTGTGGGTGATGTGCATGAACATGTGGAGCTTGTTTCCTTTAAAATAAGGTTTCCAATCTAGAATGGTTAAATGCACATTTACTCAAAGTTGAGCTCAAACAATCTATTTTATTTTTCAAAAATTTAACTTCATTTTTATCAATGGTTGTGGCATGAAAAGCATGATTAACAATCTCTTTCTTTTTAGGAACTTTTTCTTTTTCTTTTGAAACAACTTTTCTTTTCAAAGAGATATTTTCATTCAAAGCAATTTCCTTTTCTTTTTCCACCAAAATAATCTTATTTTTCAAAGCATTGTTTCCTTCACAAATATCATTTAGTTTAGAAAACAAGGAACTATTTTCATTTTTCAAACATTCATTTTCTTTTGAAATGTTTTCAAATTTATTTTGAAAAGAATCCTTTTCTTCTAAAATAGAATCAAACTTCTTTTTTAAATTCTTATTTTCCTTTTTAAGCAAATAATATTTTTCAAGGAGTTGTTGACAAAAAGATGCAAGTTCATCATATGGCATATCAACATCCTCTTCTAACTCGGATTCAGAGTTTACCTCAAGGGGGTTATCCCCTTGGACCATGTAGCATACGTTGGAAGCCTCACTTCCAACATCCGAGTCACTCCCGTATAGTATTGCTCTTGTTCGCCAAGGGAGACAATAGTGTTCCAAACTACAAAAGCCGAATCAAGATTAGCAACCCTAGATAAATATTCATCATTTAGGGTACTCTTTAATACATGGATGGCTTTCGCATTAGCCTCAAGATACTTGCTATTTGAACAATATGAATTTTTAATAGTAGCAAGATAAACATGAATGCCTAGGCCTTTGAGGTACATAGACATCTTAACTTTTCACGTTTGGATGTTAAGAATGTCAAAGGTGGGAGGTGACATGAAATCCATATATGTGTAAATAAAAATTGTGATTAGCTATAAAATGAGGATTTTTAACTCAAGGTTGTTAGACCCAAATCAAGAGCACTTGGCTCTGATACCAATTGAAATCACCTAGAGGGGGTGAATAGGTAACTAGCTAATCTAATGATGAATTAATACGGAATTAAAACTATTTATGGAAACTAAAAATTCTTAAGCACAACACACCAAGTATAACCTAAGAGTGTAGCCGAATTTCCCGTGAAGGGCTCTGGACTATCTCTTCAAGATTCCTCTAGATAAAGTTGACGTGCCGCTATGGCTCTCTTGGTTGAATACGAGTGTGAGCAAACAATCCCCAAGCATATAACAATTAAGCACACAATATATCAAGCATATAAGAGATATGAGCAATAAGCATAAATGATATATAAAGACAAGTGATAGATAGAGAGAGAGAGCAATCGCAAACACGGGAGATTTATTTTGAGGTTCGAGCACACTTGCTCTACGTCCCCGCCTTCAACACTATGAAGGATTTCTACTAAAATCGATCCCATCGGATCACTCGGTGCCGCAACACCTACAAGTGAGTTCACACTAGAACTCCTTTGGACTCTCTAGTCCCTTCACTCGTTCCTGCAAGAACTACACACCGCAAGCACACTAGCTTCCGAGGCCGCACCTCTACAACGAGCTCTCACTAGAACTCGAAACACCGCGAACCAGTAAGTCCGCCTCCTCAAAGTATAATGGTGAACTCTTGGTGATCTAAACACTTGATCACCTAAAAATAATCTCACAACAACTCTTCTATAGGATAGATATATCAATGGAAAGCTCAAGTATGTGTGAGAAAAGTAAGGATTGAATTTGTGGTAGAAAACACAAGAAATCTCTTTTGAAAACTCTTGATAAACTCTCGTTTTGAATGAAAGTATTTGGCTCTAAAATAAGTGGAGATAAACAATTAATAGAGCAGGAAAAACTAGCTCAAAAATCCTCTCAAAATCTTATAGAAAACAGTCCATGGAAACCCCTTTATATAGGCTAACAAAAACTAGCCGTTGGGGTTCAAATCAACAGTCTACACTGTTGTCGGTCGACCGCCCGATCAACCTCCAACGGTCGAATTTCTGACCGTTGAGCCACCGGTCGACAGGTCGGTCGATCGGAGCCTGGATACAGAGAGCAGACACTCTCTGTCGGTCGATCGCCCGATCGACCGGGGCCATTTTCAGAGAGCAGAGCTCTCTGGCGGTCAACCGGGTCGGTCGACCGGCCCTCCAGCCAAACAAGGCGTGTACGTTTTGTGCACGTCGGTCGACCGCCCAGTCGACCGACCTCTAGCTCGGTCGACCGTGCAGTCGACCGGCAGAAGCCAAAAACAGTATTTTTGGGGATTTAAAAACTTATCTTTTTTATCTTTAATAAAATTCCATAAATTCACAAAAAATCTACAAAAATAATTTCAGTATTATACTTTGATATACAAACATGTTTGAGTGAAAATCAAACCATGTTACAAACATTTTGAACTATTTTTGTGACTTAGAAATTTTGGCTTAAAACAAAATCCGTATTTTTCCAATTTGATTTTTTTCCAAAACTTCTCCAAATACAAAAATAAGATATTTTAAACACTTTTAAAGCTTAGAGTGTATGGATATGATCCACTACACATATATGATGAATATCTATGTTTTTGACATTAAGCTCCAAATAAAGTTTTGATAAAAACTTATGTCATATTTTGAGACATAAAAACCAAATTGGTATTTTTCCAAAATGAAAACTCTTTAGTATTTTTCTAAAATGAAAATTCTTTTATAAAAACTCATCTAAATCTTGTGTGTGAGTGTATATTATACTTGAGCAATCCACCAACTATTCTATCCTTTACATTTTATCTAAAAATAAAATCTTAACAAAAAAAGCTAGACACAAGTCTTCTCTTAAAGGTCTTCACTTGAAAATCTCCTTCTCCTTCATGACTTGGTCCAAACTATGATCCAATGAGCTAGACTCCTCATGAATACTTAATGTGGTCTTGATGCACAAGCTCTTGAATCAACACGTGCTAGCTCCAAAACTTGACTTGAGATCCTTTGATGAAGCTAAACACCTACTAAGATCTTGATCTAATATCTGAGACTAAATAAACACAAGATCATTAGTACTATAACTATATGAGTTAATCGTCATCAAAACTAGAGTGATGGGCCTTTGGGCCAACAGCTGCCCCTCTTCCTTCGAGGTTACAGGTATTTAAAGGAGTAAAATAGAAGGATAAAAAGTGTACAAAGATAGGGAGAGTTGGCTATTTCTGAATTTGAATCCTTCACTTATCTCCAAACTTGATTTGATTTACCCAGAATTTAATTCTAATCTGCAGCTTGTTGGCGTATTGATTACTGAATATGACTGAATAAATGATAGAATTAAAAATAGTGGTTAATATGAGAATTGTAACCTTTAAGTCTTCTTTTTAGATCATCTTGAATCATCAGATTTGAGATATTGTATCAAAAGTTATGATTAAAATACTAAAACATGTTCAGTTTGAATCCGAGTCTAAATAGATTTAGAACTCCGAATTTACTTGAATTTCTTACTTATTTCCAAATATGATTGCTTCATCTCATCCGTTTTGCTTGAATTTTGATTGGTGTTTATTTCATCTGATATACCCGGTTTCAGATAAGATGGCTTCTAAAAACTCTTAATTTAAATCGATCCCCTTTCATTTGAACTTTTGGATTAAATTGGATAGGATTTGTGCTTATCTTCTCTCTATCATATCCTGCATGATTTAAGATACTAAGACAGGTGAGTTTGTAGGATTTATTACAGAATAAATATAAGAATGCAGTAACAATTATGCAATATATGTGTCTTAACACACCCCATGCCTATCTTGTGCTGTCCTCGAGCAAAACAAAGAGAAAAAAACTAAACTGACCTAACTTAACTCACTTTCGTAGAAATTACGATTGCACTTAGCACGTACAACAAGCCGTTAAACATCTAGGTTACCCCTAGAGGATGAGTTTTGTCTCATGAGGATTTTCAGTGGATTACACCCACAAAATCCATAAAGAAAAAGAAATAAAGTGTTAGTATTTTTGAAAATACATTTTGAAAAGAAAACAAATATTTGAAGTATTTTTGGAAGAATTAAGCAATTTATAAGTCTTTGGATTATCAAAACCATTCATTATTAAACTTTGTCTTTATTCAAAATCTTGTTATCAATCAAGGTAAGGAGTCAAAATATATTATTGATCTAGTCTATTATTTTACCCTAAGTCATAAGCATCTTTGTGACGTGAATATATTGACTAAGGATTCTTCAACCCTAACTCTTATGTCTTATTATTATTAATTTTTTCATTTATGGCGGTAATATCCCTTAGCTCTATTAGGCTTTCTAATTCACACATGTAACGAGCCTTAGTCGGTGACTCCCAAATCGGACAATTTTAGGGAACCAGGTGAAAAAATACCCCAAGGATTTAGGGCTTAAGCAGATAAGGCCACAAAATCAAAAATTTTTATTTATATGACCAAAGTTAGGCGTGAATACTTATGCTTTATAAGGCACAAATGCCCAGCCTAATCAGAGAAATTTTTTTTTAAGGCATAAGATTCTTTGTTTTAGAACCCTAAGTGTGTAAGTGTATAAAGTATGCATATTTCATTAAGGTAAAAATCAAGACTAAATTACTTTTTCAATCTTTTTTCTAACCTCAAAATCAAACAAATAATTTTATTTTGACCAAGTATAAGAAATCCTAATTATGATCCTCTTATTCCTTAAAATTAACTTAATTCTTACAAAAATAAGTCAAAGTATTATTTTTATTTTCAAAAAGTTTTAAAGAAAGGATTTTTAATGAAATTAATAAAGTTAGTATGTTAGTAAACCCTCCCCTACACCTAACTCATGCATTGTGTATGAATGAAATGTAATAATACATGAAAAAGGAGAAAGGGAAGAAAAAATGTCACCTCAAGTGGTGGTTCCGGTGGTGGTCTCATTGGGCCAAATGTTTCTGCCCAATTTAGATACTGTGAATTTTCATAGACCCCATCTTCATGACCTCTTTCCTATTAACATTATTATATTCCCTAATATGAATAGGATCATGCATGATCCTAACATGAAAATTTTTCCGGTTATATGACCAATCTTGGGGTATCATCACAGAGTCATATTGATCTAAATTTTGGTCCAACAATGAAATGTGATTTTGTGGAATAGATACTTTGGGCTCAATAATGAAGGGAATAGGAACCGATACTGACTCGAGAATAAAACTCAAATCAAGTTTAGGTTAAGAGTCAGAGTTGCTTCATGAGTTTGATCCAAATTATAAAATTCAAGTTCACATTCATTTCTCAACAATAGAATACGACTATCCAAAATAGGTAGTTCATGTTCAAGCCTTATGGGGATAAGAATCAGTGTTGGCTTCGAAATTGGGTCCAAATCGGGTAAGGATACCGAGTCAGCATAGATTCAAAAAATGGAACTGAATCAGATATTGAGAATTAGTATCACATTTATCTTCAAGCTCAATCTAATTGAAATGAAAGCTTGTCAATTTGTCAAAGGGTTGATATTAGTCAAGTTTAAAGTTTTGTGGTGAAATTGAATCTTGGTCATAA
The DNA here is from genome assembly GCA_038442645.1 of Agave tequilana. Lineage (NCBI taxonomy): Eukaryota > Viridiplantae > Streptophyta > Magnoliopsida > Asparagales > Asparagaceae > Agave > Agave tequilana. Next base: position 23,733 of record JAVJIF010007428.1, on the reverse strand, counting down.
TCTACAAGATCCATGAATCTTCATCAATATGGCTAGGAGAATCAAGAATAGTCGAAAAATGTGTTAGGTAGAGTTTCTTCATTCCTTTCATTAATTGTGTTAACCAAAAAACTTACTTTTGCTTCTAGCCTATTGAGAGATTGGGTAACATTATTATTGGACTGAATTAGGTCTTTTGTACTCTTTTCTAAGTCAATTGATTCTTCTTGTTGTGGTTGGACTTGAAAATTAGAGTAAGAATCTTGGATTTGAGAATTATTTGGGAGCATTGAGTTCAATTGAAATTGCACTTGTTGTGTGACTCAAGAAAGGCTTCAAAAGTCTTTTCTAAAAAAGATTTTTTCTTTTATATGTTGGTCTTGGTATGTGATTGAGTTCAAACCTGCACACAGAAAATATAGATTTTAGAAATACAGAACAGAAGTGCAAGTACTTAATACTATCGCTTTAGCGAGTGGCTATGAGGGTCGTGATTCATAAGGAGGGACTAGCGATGAAAGCGTTTTATAAGTTCTCTTTTAATTTACTTAAAATGATTAAAGTTTTTCTCTTGTTCTTTAAGGGAAAAGAAAAGAAAAATAAGCTATGTTAAATTGTAAAAGTGGTAGGTTGGACTAGATGGAGAAAATAGAATATTGAATTATATAAAGTGATTGAGGAATTACCTGCACACAAAAATACAGAATTTCAGAACTTTAAGAATGGAATGTGCAAGTACTCAATACTACCGCAATAGGAAGTAGCTATGCGGGTCGTGATCCACAAGGAGGGCTTAGTGATGGAAGCTTCTTTAATAAGTTCTCTTTTATGCTACAATTAATGGTTAAAATTCTTCTTTAGCTTCTTAAAAGAAAAGAGAAAAATGGAGTTATAGTTAAGTTAGGAAGAAAGTGGTAGATTGAGAAGGTAGAGAAAATAGAAATATATATCTACAAAGAAATTGAAAAAGAGTGAAAAAGATTTGAAAGATTGTGGTGTTGGTGATTTACACTAAAAAGTTAAAAGAAAGAAAACTAAAACCTAAAAAACACTTACTTACCTCTTCGGCGCCTGCTTACCTTTGACCCGTATCGACGATGTATCTTTATTTGAAGGCAAGCGAAGTATGACAAATAGGATCTTCCCCATTCTCGATTTACACTATGAAATGAAGGGGCGAGCTACACTACCATAAAAATGAATATCCATCACCATAAGCCATTAACGGTACTTGCAAGGGCAAGGCAACTTCGAGGCTATCGGTTTCATTTGGATCTACAAACATAGAAGAGGGAAACAAACAAAAACAAGAATAGAAAAGAAAAAGAAAACTTCGATTTGATTCAAATAACAATGAAAGAAAAGATTACTTACACCGGTGTCACCCTCAGTATTAGCTTGCTCTTATTCCTCCATGAAACTCTCCTCTCCTCTCAGTTATATAAATAAAATAAAAATTACTAAAAGAAAATAGAAAACCTAAGTTACAAACTACAAATTAGCCTAAGTTCTACTCTCTTCTTGGTCGCCCCCTGGTATCTAAAACACCAAGTATTTATAGGCAAAACCCAACAGGGAGGAGTGTACGAAGAAATGCTCCCCCAACAGAAGTAACCAAGTCGCGAAAACGCGACTTTGGCCACATTTTCGTAGCCATGGTGTAGCCAGGTGGCCACACCTTATTGGAGGTACTTCTTCGCGTGGTTATTCACTTTTATCTCTTACTGGTTTTCCCGTTTCAGCTCCTGGATTTGACGAAACTACCTTTGATCTTGGCTTTAACCGACTGATTTGAGAAGATTTGTTTTAACCCGTTTTCAACTTCTCTGATTTGCCATAATCTGCCTTGATTTTCTGACTTCGAATTAATTCTGAATTAAATCAGAATTTGATGAGCTTTTGGGCTCGTTTCTCTTTTCTTTCCTTTGCAATAGGCATGCATATAAATTAGACAATAATTAGGATTAAAAGAAAATTTTATTATATAATAAGTATGAGAATGTGACAATGAATGTGCAATATATGTGACTGATCACAAAGAAAGTAAAAAACTGAATAGAGTTGAGAGTTGATGATGATCTAAACTAAGGATTAAAAGAAAAGAAAACTAAAGAACTTACCTACCTCTTCTGGTTGATGACTTGCCTAGAATCCTTGCCAACGACGTACCTTTGCTTGAAGGTGAGCGAAACATAATAGATGAGATCTTCTCCATTCTCGATCTACACTATGAAATGAAGGTGCAAGCTATACTGCTATAGAAATGGTTGTTCATCACCATAAGCCATTAACGGCACTTACAAAGGTGAGGCAACTTCGAATCTATTAAAGCCCTTTGGATTCACAAACACAAAGAGAGAAGCAACAAAAACAAGAGTAGAAAAGAAACTTCGATTGAATTGAATAACAATGAAAGAAAGGAAGAATACTTACACCAGTGTCACTGTCAGTACAAGCATTACTCTTGTTCTCCCATGAAACTATTCTTCGATCTCAGTTACATAAAAAAAATAAAAATTATATTTAAAAGAGAAAGAAAAACCTAAGTTAAACCTATACAAAAATCTATTCTATTCTCTACTTGATCCTCCATTTTGCCTCTGAATTTGCAGTTATTTATAAGAAAAATGGGGAGGGGAGAGCGCGCTTGAGGATGAGACCAAATCGCTATCTCAACAAAAAAGATCTTCTGATAAGATTGGAGATAAGGTTGGAGATATGAAAAAAATCGCTTGCCAACAGAAAAGATTTTTTGATAAGGTTGAAAATAAATATTTGTTTATCCCTTGATCTTCAGTTGGATTTTGTCTTGTCTCTCTAAATCTTTTAAATATATGTCCTAGTTTTTTAGATATCCCTTTTTATATTGAGAGGGTTGCCTTTGGGCTTCTAGATTTGCCTCTATCCTCGTTTATCTTTGTTAATTCTCCAAGCTAACCAACTGGATCTTCAAAAATCTGATTTTAACTGAATTAGATCTGGGTTTATCCTCTCTGATATGCTCAATCTTCAGTTGTGATTTAAGTCCTCCCAAGAATCTTATGTAGTTGGCTTGGATTTGTGATTTATCTTCTCTCATCATATCTTGTATAAATTAGATATTAAGACAGTATAATTGCAGGATTTATTACAGAATGGGTGTAGAAATGTAATAACAAATATGCATTTTATGTATCCAAACACATCCCCACACCTATTCTTTGCTCGTCCTCGAGCAAAACAATAAAACAGAACTAACCTAACTCACTTTCGTAGGAATCATGGTTGCACTTAGCATGTGCAACAAACCGTTAAACCTCTAAGTTACCCATAGAGGACGAGTTTTATCTCGTGAGGGTTTTCAGTAGATTACACCCACAAAATCCAAAAAGAAAGAGAAATAAAGTGTTAGTATTTTCGAAAAATATTTTGAAAAAGAGAGAAAATATTTGAAGTATAATTGTAAGAGTTCAAGTAATCTATAAGTTATAGGAAAATTAAAATTTTCATTCCTAAACTTAATCTCTATTCAAAAATTTGTTATCAATCAAGATAAAGAGTCTAACTGTATTTCTTATCTAGTCTATTATTTTATTTTAAGTCATATGCACTTTGTGACCGTGAAAATTTGACTAGGGGTTCTTTAACTTTAACTCTTATGACTTATTTTATTTTTTTATATTTTTGTATTTTTAGTGGTACTATTCATTAGTTCTCTTAGGCTTTCTAATCTGCCCATGTAACGAGCCTTTAGTCAGTGACACCCAAATCGGACGGTCTTAGGTCACCGGTGAGAAAATACCGCAAGAACTTAAGGACTCGAGCAAACAAGGCCACAAAACTAAAGATTTTATTTATTATATGGACTACTTTTAGAAGTGAATACTTATGCTTTATGAGGCACAAGTACCCAGCTTAATCAGAGGATTTTTTTTTGATATATATAGATATATATTTATTTATTTATTTTTCTTTCTTTCTTTTTTAAATAAGGCATAAGAATCTTTATTTTTGAACCCTAAGTGTGTAAGTGTTATAAAGTTGCATATTTCATCAAGATAAAGATCAAGACGAAATTATTTTTTCAAGTTTTATTCCTAACCCTAGAAATCAAACAAATAATCTTATTTTGATCAAGTATAAGAAATCCTAATTATGATTTTTCTATTCCTTAAAATTAACTTAATTTCTTGCAAAAAATATGTCAAAATATTGTTCCTCTTTTCAAAAGTTTTTAATGGCAAAGAAAATATTAATTTTTTATTTTTTAAATAAAAAAACCTATGTTATGTTAGAACCCTCCCTCACACCTATCTCATGCATTGTCCTCAATGTATGAATGAATGCATAAATACATGAAAAAGAAGAAAGGGAAGAAAAATATTATCTACGGTTGTGGTTCCAGTGGTGGTCAGATTGGGCCAAACATTGCTACCCAATTAAGATATTGTGGTGGTTCACGGAACCCACCTTTTTGACCTCTTTTCTATGTACATAATTACAATCTTTAACATAAATGGGATCATGAAAGACCCTATCATGAAACTTATTCTCTTTACATGACTAGTCTTGAAAAATCATCATGGAGTCATTATAGTCTATACCTATGTCCAGTAAAAGAATGTGACTTGGTGGAATGGTTGACTTGAATTCAAGAGTGATAGGTTTGGGAACCAATACTAACTCGGGAAAATCAACTTTGGGTTCGAGAGTCAGTTTTGGTACAAGTGTTAAGTCCAATTAAAAAGAATTAAAATTCACGTTCTTCTCCCATTAATGGAATGTGACATCCAAATTTGATGATTCAATTTCTAGATTTATGGGCATGGGAATAAATGTTGGCTCCAGAAAGTGGTCCAAATTGGGTAATGATACTGGAATCAACATAGATTCGAAGATGGAAACTGAATCACAAGGTTGGGGATCGAGGTCATATTCACATTCAAGTTCAATCTCATTGAATGAAAAACTTACCAATTTGTCCAAGGTTTGAAATTGGTCAAGTTCAAATTCGTGTGATGAAATTGAGTCTTGATCAATGTCTCTAAGATACCAAGATTCTTCGTTCCTATTAATATGACTAGGGCAATAGGAAATGGTCGAACATGTGTTAGGTAGAGTTTTCTCATTCCTTTCTTTCATTATGTTAATCAAATGACTCATTTGTGCTTCTAGCCTATTAACAGATTGGTTAAAATTATTTTCAGACTGAATCAGATTTTTCATACTCCTACTGAGTCCACAGGTTCTTCCTCTTGTTGTGGGACTTGGAACATGGAGTAAGGATCTTGGATTTGGGAGTCTTATGGGATTTGGGAGTCCATCATTTTCAACTTTTGTTCTTGGGACTCAATCATGGCTTCTATACTTTTCATAGCCTCAGATTTTTCTTCTATTGGTTGATCATGACGAGAAAAATTATAGGTTGAATGTTGGAATGGTGGTTGACAATATGACTCGGGAGAGTTGGTATACCCATTGACTCTTTGAAAGTAGTGATGAATATTTCAGTCTTGTTCATAGTATTGGGACTGGGGCATGTATTGATTCAGATAAGACCAATCTGGCACACTTAGTTGGTTAAAGTTATGATATGCCAGGTTAGTAATATCCGAGTCGAAAGAGGTCAGTGTGTAATATGGATTACCATTAAAATTTAAAAAATTATTGTTATAAGCCATATCACACAAGAAATGTCAAAAACAAACAAAGAAAAATAAACAAATAAACAAAAGAGAAAAATCTAGCCTAAGTTAGGGTAGACCTTAAACTTAGACGACTCCTAACTGGTTAGACTGTCCATGGGAGGTATATTGCAGAATCTGACCACAAGTTAATCGTTCAGGTAGGGGCAAGATTGGTGGGAGGTATTTGCGCTTAAAAGCGACGGGCCTAATTAAGCGAAACTACCAATCTTCGAGGTTTCGCCTCTCAATCCCCGTCCTTTGACACCGATTTGACAGGAGTTAAATTCTAACACCTTCTCGCTTAGGATAATCTCCTAATGAGTTTGAGATATCCCTAAGGCTAATGTCTATTAAATTTTAAGTTAGGCGTAGCTTGTGCATGCTTGGAGATGGTTTGTGGGCTGAGGAAGGGTAATGACTCCCCCATCTTATCTTGTGTTGGGATTTGCCCTTAAAATTGATTGTACAAATGTGCAAGTATAAAGCAAGTAATAATCAAAAAGCAAATAAATCACCCAAGAATGTTTCTATGTTAGATACTATGCAAACTTACCTTGTCTTCAGGTTTCTTCAACAGTAATTGAAAAGGAAACGTAATTAGACAAATGCCTATAATGCAAGTCTAAAAATTTTTAAGCAATTAGCAATCAATCAAATTACTATTGGATTAAAAACAGGACTATGTAAATATCATAAATAGCAGAAATAACACTTGTAGAAACTGTATTTTTGCAAAGCAATATGTCCTGCAAAAAAGAGTTTTTAGTAGTCCAAAAAGAAAGCATTTGCGCGACAATCTCTTGGAATTCAGTTTCCTACTTTCTAGAGTAGGGGTACAGAATAGCAAGTCTTCTTTTGCAATGCTTGAACACTAAATCAGATTTCTTTCACCGTGAAACAGAACACCAAAACTTGTTAAAAAATAATTACACTGTTCCCTCCCGGCAACAGCGCCAAAAATTGATTGAGATCAAAGCTGATGTAATATCCCCTATCTAATAATATTGTATTTTTTTGATTTTTCTAAAGCATTTATTTTATTTTACTGGTTATTTTATTATTATTTATCAACTTGATTTATAGTACAAATTATTTTAAGATAGTAAATGGTATTTTGGCCTTATATATTTAGCATTATTAAGTATTATCATTTTAATTACTAGCTAATATTTTTTTCATTACTGTGTTACAATTATTATTATTATTGTAGTTGCTATTATTGTTAATATTGATATTGTTATTATTCTTATTGTTATTGTATTGTTTTAGTCATGATTATTAATGGTAGTATTTTTACCAAGTATTATTAGATAATATTTTTAATGTTGATAATTTTATTATTATTATTATTACTATTATCTCTTTTTAATTATTAGTATTTATTATTATTATTGTTACTATTATTTATAGTTTTTCCTTTTCCTAGCCCATAACCCATTAACATGAGATCCTTACCCATTAACCCAAAACTCAATCCTAATCCTAATCTAAATCCTATCATATCAAATCTTTTCATAAATATAGGATAATCTTAATCTAAATCCTAACAAAAATCATATCTAATCCTAACTTACTCAAATCTAAATATTATTTTTAAAATCATAACCTTAATTAATCCTATCTTAAACTACTAAACCAAATAATTTAAACCCAACTGAAATTCTGATTTTTAAAATCCCTAATACCCTATTAAAAAAAGCCTAAACTACTTCTTTTTCTACCTCTAAAGAAAAATCATGACCCAACTCTCCCCACCTCCTTCATTCTTTTCTCCTTAAGTGGAGCATGAACAAAAGGTATCTTGAAATGCAGAGATTGAGGAATATGTTAGGGGAGATCAAATCCAAGTAAGTAATCTATTTTCTCAAAATTTATTTGATATAAATAGTTTATTAAAAAAAATGTCCATACCATGATCTCCATGAATATTTTTATACATCAAAACCCAATCTAAAATCCAACTAAAATACATGTGAGAATATATCAACCCATATTTTAAATTACATATTTTTTCAAAATTTTAAAAACTAAAGATATCAAAAAAAATAAATAATAATTAAAAAAATGATTTCCAACCAGGCCAGACCGGCCAGGCCAACTTGACTAGTCCATAATCTCCATAAAACAGGTGAGAGTGTGGTTAGATATTGATGATTAATTAATTTGGATATTATTTATTAAAAGAACAAAATCTTGGACTTGGATTTGTTAGTAGACTCGATTGAGTTGGAGTTGATCTTTGGTTGAGGAGTAGACGTAGATTGATTTGACCTGACCTGGCGCATGTATATACATAATTGACTAGTTACTTGAATTTCTGGATCTTGTGTTTGAACATAATAGAAGTGGGAATGTATGATGGTCTTAATTAGATTGGATAGTGATGATTGGTTGAATATAGATGAGTATGTATTTTATATATTGGGACTTGGATATATCGATGACTTTGAGGAGCTGAGTTGATTAAATATTTTGCCCGAATTATTCTACTCATGCCAGCAGGTAATTACTTATTACGAATATCATGATTTATCTGAAAAACTTGACTAATTATACATGACATTTACATGATAATTATAATGTCCATGTTACCATAATTGCTGAAAAAATATTGTATACGGTAACAATACTCTCATGTTGTACTTGTTACATATCCTGTTATACCGGTATCCTGTTCACTGACATTATATATCCAGTTATACCGGTATCTTGATTACACATATTGACGTTGTTACCCACCGAGTTATCCAGTGGTCTAGGTAAGATGTACATTAAATAATCTTGATAAACTGATGACATGATATTAAATAACTTACACTGAGATTGGGAAAATTGATAGAGAGGACAGCATTTGTATTTTGGTTGGACCTAGGATATAGGTTGCGCAGTCGAAAGAGGGTTCCACTGCAGGGTACCCGTGGGGTGACTGGCACCCCGTCCTGTTCTTGTTCCTGTTATACATGTTCCTGACTACCTATCGGTAGGGCCTAGTTCAGTGCCAGGAGTCTGGGCCGTGGTCCCGGGTATGTACGGGACCCACCTAAAGTATGGACAATGTCTTTAACCAATCAGTTTAATAACTTAAGACACTAATTGACATGTGTAATAGGCGTAGTATGGGATGCGTCTATTACAGGTGCTAATTGGTGTTCGCTGACATAATAATAATAATAATAAACTGTTCATAATATACTGTGATTGATTGTAGACACATGATACATGCATGATATTGTTGATATCTGATTATACTCATGACCTAATGTTACACCTGACCTGATTGGACATCTGACTCTAGTACTGACGACTCCACCTGCTTGATATATAGATCGTGATAGATACCTGATTGCATACCTGACTGGATACATACTCTACTGTGTGCTATCCACATTACTGTTTATTTATTTATTCATGTCGTTTCTTATTCCAGTTTATATCATATGTTCACATTTATATGTATGTGCATCTTTCCAAATTATTCTTACACATTCACTAGGAGTTCTGACTCCATGGATTTGCATATCCAGATCCGTGGCTATTTATTACTGATTAGGTATTTGGAGAGGATTGCATGCGTTACGAGGAGCTGGAGTCCCTCTCTCCTTGATTATCGGTATTCCTGCTCTTTTGTTCATGTTATTTTCTTATTCTATCCATTTTGCATCCTGTTGTCATTTCTTTTCTTTATTCATCTGCTTTCATTGTGTTAGATATTTATATATCATATTGCAGTGACATTGATTTATCGTAGTAGATTTTATAACTTGTTCAGATTATTTTAGGCTTAGCGTGTATGCGTGAGGTATTTTCCTCGCGTATATACGTCGCCGACTCCGGTCGCGACTCCGTTTTCACGTATTTGGGAAGCAGGGCGTGACAGCTGCACATGAAAAATACAGAATTTCAGAAATACAGAACAGAAGTATAAGTACTCAATACTACCGCTATAGCGAGTGGCTAAGCGGGTCATGATCCACAAGGAGAGATTAGCGATGGAAGCATTTTGTAAGTTCTCTTTAAAGTTACTTAAAATGGTTAAATTTCTTCTTTTGTTCTTTAAAAGAAAAGAAAAGAAAAATAAGTTAAATTAAATTGTGAAAGTGGTAGGTTGGAGTAAATGAAGAAAATAAAAAATAGAATTATACAAAGAAAGTGAAAAAGTGAACAGAGTTGAGAGTTGATGATGATCTAAACTAAGGATTAAAAGAAAGGAAAAGAAAATTAAAGAACTTACCTACCTCTTCTGGTTGATGACTTACCTAGAATCTTTGTCAACGATGTACCTTTGTTTGAAGGCGAGCGAAGCATGACCGATGAGATCTTCCCCATTCTCGATCTACATTACGAAATGAAGGTGTAAGCTATACTACCATAGAAATGGTTTTTCATCACCATAAGACATCAACGACACTTACAAGGGCGAGACAACTTCGAAGCCATTGGAGTCGTTTGGATTCACAAATAAAGAAGAGAGAAGCAACAAAAATAAGAGTAGAAAAGAAACTTCGATTGAATTGAGTAACAATGAAAGAAAGGAAGAATACTTACACCGGTGTCACTCTTAATAAAGAATCACTCTTGTTCTCCCATGAAACTATTTTTCGATCCCAGTTACATAAAAATTAAAAATTACATTTAAATGAGAAAGAAAAACCTAAGTTAAAGCTATACAAAAAATCTATTATATTCTCTGCTTGATCTCCATTTTGCCTCTGAATTTACAGGTATTTACAGGAGAAATGGGGAGGGGAGAGCGCGCCTGAGGATGAGACCAAATCGCTATCTCAACAAAAAAAGATCTTCTAATAAGGTTGGAGATAAAGACAAAATCGCTTGCCAACAGAAAAGATCTTTTGATAAAGTTGGAGATAATGTTGGAGATAAATATTTGTTTATCCCTTGATCTTCAGTTGGATTTTGTCTTGTCTCTCTAAATTTTTTAAATATATGTCCTTATCTTTTAAATATCCCTTTTTATATTGATAGGGTTGCATTTGGACTGCTGAATTTACCTCTATCCTCGTTTACCCTTGTTGATTCTCTGAGCTAACTAATTGGATCTTCAAAAATCTGATTTTAACTGAATTAGATCTGGGTTTATCTTCTCTGATATGCTCAATCTTCAGTTGTGATTTAAATCCTCCCAAGAATCTTATTTAGTTGGCTTGGATTTGTGATTTATCTTCTCCCATCATATCCTACACAAATTAGGATTAAGACAGTATAATTGCAGGATTTATTACAGAATGGGTGTAGGAATGTAATAACAAATATGTAATATATGTACCAAACAATATGGAGTATATGAAGCTATTTGTTGGTAAGGTTGTTGATAGTAAGACTCGAGGGAGTTGTATCCCCACTGACTTGGTGAAGAGTGATGATGACAGTCCCATTCATAGTACTGAGATTGGGGCATATATTGATTCGGATAAGACCAATCTGGCATACTTGATTGGTTAAAGTTATGTAATATCGGGTTGGTAATATCCGAATTGAAAAAGGTTGGAGGTGAAGTATAAATCACTATATGCATTGAAAAAATTATAATTGTAATCCATATCACAAAGATATCACAAACAAAAACATACAATAACAAACAAAAGAAAGAAAAATCTAGTCTAAGTTAGGGTAGAGCTTAGAGCTAGACGACTTCTAACTATTGATTATCCACAGGAGATATATTGCAGAACCAGACTACAAGTTAATCAGCCAGGTAGGGAAAAGATTAGTGGGAGGTATCCGCACTTAAAGCGACGGGCCTAATTATGCCAAACCATCAGCCTTCGGAGTTTCGTCCCTCAATCCCCAACCTTCGATACCGATTTGGGAAGAGTCAACTTCTAATAATTTCCCCTTAGGACAATCCCTATTTGAGTCCGAGATGTCCCTAGGGCCAACGTCTACTCAATTTTAAGTTAGACTAGGTTAGTGAGTGAGGAGATTGTTTGTGAGCTAAGGGAGGATGACTTCCCCACCTTATCTTGTTTAAGATATGCCCTTAGTCTTTTTAGTACAATATGCAAGTATAAAGCAAAAGATAACACTCAAGCAATATGAATCACTCAAAATATGTTTCCTAAACTATATGCAGTGCACACATACCTTTGCTATAGCACTCTTCAATAGTAATGTAAAGAAATGAAATAGACAGATGCCCAAAGATGCAAGTGTCTAAACGTTTTTTAGCATTTACAAAACAACAAGTTAGTATTAATTTAAAATTAGTATATATAGTGATCTAAATCTGAAAACTAATAGTTGCAGAGGGTAAAACTTTGAATTTCAAGTAACCTCCAAGAAGGCAGGTTAGTAATCCTTCCACAATTGCCGCCTTTACCGCGCTTCGCAGGAAAATTGTGGTGCCCTGATCTCTGCTTTCTGGAGCAGAGGCTCAAGGTAGTAATATATCTACTGCAACTTTTTATTTTCTGATATTAGCCCCTGTATACCAAAACAGAGAAGAAAAAGGGATTAATTCATTAAAGTAAATCAAAAAGAATAAAAAACTTACTGTCCCTCCCTGGCGACGGCGCCAAAATTTTGATCGATCCATACCTGCATAGAATATACAGAGCTTTTAGGAACAGTGCTAGGTCCTCGATGCTATCGTGTAGCCTAGGGCTAACGGGTCGTCATCCACAGGGAGAGACAGTGATGGAAGCGTTGTGTAAGTTTTTTCTTTTAATTTACCAAAACTAGTTAATACTCATTTTCTCAGTTTTATAAAAAAACAAAAATAATTAAGTTAAGTTAAGAAGGAGATGATAGAAGAAGAGATGGTGCTATTATTGTTGTTTTATTTATAAAAGAAAAGGAAAGACTAAATAAAAGAAAAAAGGAGAATTGTGACTCTAAACTAATGAACTAAAAAAGAGAATAAAAAGAGTACTTATCTCTGTCGTTGAATCTATTGAAAAATTACCTTGAAGTAAAGCAAAGCAACAGACAAGAATAAATAAAAGCAGGGCTTCGGCGAGATCGAGCACAATGAAGAAAAGTAAAAACTTCCATTGATTGTCACCTTCAATATAAGTTTCTTGAGAAAGGGTTACAATAGTGTTACTCTATAATAACTTTTCCTCTCTTTTAATCATGTAACTCTCTCTAACCAACCTATAAAGAAAAATAAAAATTACATTGAAGAAAAAAAGAAAAACTTAAACTAAAGCACTCTTTCAGAGATGGTGCCCCTCTGCCTTCGAGATTACAGGTATATATATGAGAAAAATAGAAGGATAAGAAGCGTATGAAGATGGTAGAGCTGGCTATTTCTGAATTTGAATCCTCCCCTTATCTCCAAACTTGATTTGATTTATCTAGAATTCAATTCTGATCTGTACCTTGTTAGTGTATTGATTGCTAAATATGACTAACTAAATGATAAAATTAAAAAAATAGTTAACATAAGAATTGTAACCCTTTAAGTCTTCTTTCTGGATCATCTAGAATCATCAGATTTAAAATTTATAGTGAAAGTTATGATTAAAATATTAAAACGTGTCCAGTCTGAATCCGAGTATAAATTGATTTAGAACTCCAAATTTACTTGGATTCCTACTTATCTCCAAATATGATTGCTTCATCTCATCCGTTTTGCTTGAATTTTGAATGGTATTTATCTCATCTAATATACCCAGTTTTCAGATAAGATGGCTTCTAAAAACTCTGAATTTAAATCGATCCCCTTAGATTTGAACTTTTAGATTAAATTGGATAGGATTTGTGCTTATCTTCTCTCTATCATATCCTGCATGATTTGGACATTAACACAAGTGATTTTGTAGAATTTATTATAGAATAAATATAGGAATGCAGTAACAATTATGCAATATATGTGTCCTAACAATGCTATATATGAATAAGTTATGTGATATGAGTATCACTATATGTCATATGTGATATATGCGCATGTTATTGATGTATATACATGTACTGTGAATGCATGTATTGGTATATATGAAAGTACTCGATAATGATTTATTTATTGTGATTAATTAAAAGTGATACCATACTTGGTGTGATGGATGAAATTCATATTTCATATATATGGTGGTTCATATGTTGTGATTTGTATGGGGTGTATTTTGGTATACGTATGTATTGTATTCACTCGTGGACAGGGGAAGGTGAATGGTATATGTGGTTGTGTTATTACATTCATAGGAGGGGGAGAACGTGATTGATTCCATTCATAGGAGAGGTAGAACGTGAATGATTTCATTCATATGAGGGGGAGAACGTAAATGATGATATTCATAGGAGGGGAGAACATGAATAATTACATTCATATGAGAGGGAACATGAATATTGTTTGTTATTATTTATTGAAAGTGAATGAGTAATCTGTGTATCACAGTATATGCATCCTTGGTCTATAGCAGTTAAGTATGTGTCATGTTGACACCATATTAGACACCAGAATTGATAATTATTCGAGAATACATGTGATTAATTGACAATTACTTAGAGTTATTTTAAAATTTAGAGTATCGAATTATAGTAATCCAGTTTGGCATAAAGCATGTTATTAGCTTGAAAGGTAGCTTATAGTAGTCAGTAGTAAACAAATTATTGTGTTATTCATTTGAGAATATTGATGTAGTATTGATTGAGATTATGTACCTTGGCAATATTTTGATATTTGGCTGGGTATCAAGTATCGTTCAGTGTATGTCCATGTTGTTGAGCTTTGAATACCATACATATGTCTATAATGCTTTATTTCATGATTATATAATTTCTATGTTATATGTGGACCTCTCTTAGTTGCGTCCTCGACCTAGCACTGAGTCAGGCTCAAGGCCGTGGTCAGAGGGTAACCTTGCGAGGTAGACTTGTTGGCATTCTAACGCCCATTGATGTATTATTTTCAGGTTGTTCGCAGGGTATCCGTGTTGGCCCAGAGGCCCATCACTCTAGTTTTGATGATGATTAACTCATGTAGTTATAGTTTACTAATGATCTTATTCTTAATTAGTTTTAGATATCTTAGTAGGTGTTTAGCTTCAATAAAGGAGTTTTGGAGTTAACACATGTAGATTCAAGAGCTCGCGCGTCAAGATCGCATTTAGTACTCAAGAGGAGTCTAGCTCATTGGATTGCGTTTGGATCGAGTCGTCTTGGAGACAAGAAGACTTCGGTTTGTGTTTAGTTTAGTATGTTTAGATCTTGTGTAAAGATAAATAGTATTGATATGCTCAAGTTCACACGCACACAAGTTTAAAGTTTATTGGTTTTTGGTTTAACCGGTTTTTGATTTCATGTCAAAAACATAGATATATCAATTACATGTATATTGGATTCTATCCATATACAATATGCTTCAAGTTTGTTTCAATATCATGTTTTTGTATTTATACAATTTTTGGAGAAAACGGTTTTCCATTTCAAATTTTGGGTTTTGGAAAATACGGTTTTTGTTTAAAGGCCAAATTTCAATATCACAAAAATAATTCAAATTGTTTGTAATATGTGTTGATTTTTGATCACACATGTTTGGTATTCAAAGATCTTATAAGAACTTATTTTTGTGAAATTTATGTGATTTTATGAGATTTTATTGGAGTTAAAATGTTTAAGATTCAAGTTCAAAAAATCCCCAGCCTGATCAGCTGGCGGTCGACCAGACCAGTGGTCGGTCGACCGGACTGGTAGACCGATGTGCACGAGAGACGTGCACATGGCCAGCCTAAACGGTCGGTCGACCGCGCGGTCGACCGACTGATAGCACCCAACTCTCGGGTGCTGGCCGGTCGACCGGGCGGTCGATTGATGGCTTGGCCCGGTCGACCGGGTGGTCGACCGTAGGCACAACGATCAGAAATATGACCATTGCATCGATCGACCAGGCGGTCGACCGGAATGGTAGTTTTGCCTTTTCTAGACTGCTAACGGGCAGATTTTTGAGAGGCTATATATATGCCTTTTCTTGAGCTGATTTGAATAAGTTTTAGAGAGCAATTTTTTCTATCTTTATAAGTGTTTAACAGCAGGTTTTAAAAGAGTTTTTGTGCCAAAAGATTTATCTTATTTGTTTTAAAGTGTTGAAAATTCAAAGAAAAAGAGAGTCTTTGGGAGATTGGTTTTTGATCTTCATTTCAATATCTATCTAGTATTTTTCCCAAGAGTTTTTCTTTATGTTTTCATTTTCAAACACTTTGTTTTCTCACACTTGAGCTATCATCTCTATCCTATCTATAGGATCTTTATTTTGTGAAAAAATTGGTTTATGGTTTGTTGAGACCACCAAGTATTGTAATCCTCTTTGCCTTGTGTTTGTGTTATCCCTCTTGTGTAGAGGTGATTGTGGAGGAGATTTGGGTTTGTTGGTATCCCTCTAAGTGTAGACGTGATTGTTGGAGTTTTGGCTTTGTGCCTATCCCTCTAAGTGTAGAGGTGATTATTGTTTGGCTTAGTGCCTTATCCCTCTAAGTGTAGAGGTGATTGTTATTGTGCCTTGCCTCTTGTGTAGAGGTTGTGTTGTTAGAGAGAGGAGTTGTGTACTCTAGTTTGTATTTGCCAAATCCTCAGTGGAAGTTCCCTGTGTGGAAAGTCTTGTGTGGACGTCTAGTGAAAATCCTTTTGTGTGAAGGCGGGGACGTAGAGCAGTGGCTCGAACCTCGAAACATATCTTGGTGTTTGTGATTGATCCACTATCTCTAAACTCTCTCTCTTTATACCTTGCATTGCATCATATTGTTCATATCATATGCTTGGTATTGATTGTGTGCCTCACTAGTGTTGAATCAAGAGAGCTTTATATAACATCTCAACTCTTATTTAAAGGAATTTAGAGGAGATAGTCCAGAGCCCTTCACCGGGAATTCGGCTACACTCTTTGGTTACACTTAGTGTATTGCAATTAGTTTTTAATTCCGCATCATTTGTCATTAGATTAGCCATACACCTATTCACCCCCCCTCTAGGTGTATTTTCAATCCGTAGAGATACCGAGTGACGGAGAGATTGGTAGCCATCTTTTCTATTGATAGGTAGATAGAGTGCTCTATTGATAGTCTCTCCTTGTGTGTGTGTGTGTATGAGATAGACTTGTGTCCTTCAAAAGGATTTGAGCCCGAATCCTTCCAACTCAAATACAATCCTCCAACATTCGAATGCAAGATCCTCTCTATTGAAGTTGATCTATAATATTTCAAGTATTTATAAACCAAAAATCAAGTATTTTGAATAGTTTTTGCCCATCCATCAAGCAACGCAATATGGACGGCTGAAAGTAGTGAGCTGGTTAGATCTATGTCTTTAGACATATAAATTCTCGATCAGGCCATTTGATTACGATCTAAACATTTAAAAACCCCTACAAACCAATTTTTGTTAGGTTTAAAATGTTCTACACTGTTATGTTGCCCAAAGGCTATTAGCCCTAGTTTTGATGATAACAAAACATATGTAATTATGTTTTAACAATTTTGTTTAACAAACTTTCAGGTTAACTCTTTGTTGCATTTTGACTCTATCACAAGACTCACACATTTGGAAGCCAAGAAGATATAGATCCCAGAGCCTAAGCATATAAAAGAGCTCAAGGATCAAGTTTACAAAAGAAGACTATATCAAGATTTGTATTTTTGCTTTTTACATTTTAGGTAGAATTTATAGTCGTTGTTAAAACCAAGATGATATAGGTTGATAGCTCTTTTGGGATTGATACACACACACACATCTTTCACATTTCCAAAGTTTTTTAAAAAGAATTCAAAAAATTTCTCTTTTCGTTTTCAAGATCAACTTTCAGAAAAAACGAGTTTGGAACAACCGATTTTCGATTTAGAAAAGTGTTTTTACAAAATATAGTTCTAACTTTATTTTGTGTTGATCTATGATCACACACTGGTTTTATCAAGTCCCTAGAACTCTATTTTGTATTTAAAGATCAAAGTTTTTTTTGTCGAAAAAAGATTGGTTTCAAAAAGATTTCCATAACAAGCTTTTGGCCCAAGGTCGGTCGACCGAGCAGTCGACCGTAGGCAGAGCAGATTTGCTCTGTCGGTTGACTGAGCGGTCGACCGACATGCACCAAAGTGCATTGTGTGCACTTCGCTTGACTGTGCGGTCTACCGACTATAAGAGCTTTGCTCTCGGTTGGGTCCGGTCAACCGCCCCGGTCGACCAACAGAGAGCTTTGCTCTCTGGTTGGGAAAAATGGTTGACCGACCGGTCGACCGGCCGGTCGACCAACAAAAGGATTTCTTTTGATTTTTCCCAAGGCTATATTCTTTTTTGTCTTTTTCTGGGTCTTTCCCAACGACTCTTTTGGGTTTCTCCTCATGTTTTCATCCTCTATAAATAGTGCGACTATAGAAAAAACCCGAAAAATAAGATTTAAGAAGTTTGAAAAATATTTTACAAGTTACAAGAAGATTTAATCAAGTTTTAGCCTTTCTTAAAAGTTTTTCTTGTGAGCCAAAATTTCACATTCTTAATTTTTAGCTTGAGCCTTCCCTCTACATCTTTGCAAGCAATTTTCACTACATAATTCCAAAGAGTTTCACCTCCTAGGATTGTGCTTGTGAGCCTTTGTGATCAAAAGAAGATCACTGATTTCCTTCTATTGTGAAGTTGTAGAGGTTGCGGCCTCAGGTGAGCTAGTGAGCTCTGTGTTGGTGTTGCGGCACTGTGAGAGAGGACTTGTGAGTCCATTGAGTTTTAGTGAGAACTTATAACAGTTGACGATCTAGTAAGATCGGTCATAGTGAAAATCCTTCATAGTGTTGAAGGTGGGGACGTAGAGCAGTGGCTCGAACCTCGGAACATATCATCGTGTTTGCGATTGTTTACTCTTTCTCTCTTCACTCTACTTTCTCTTTACTTACTTGCACACTTATATTGTTTACTTATTTGCAAGTATTTCCTGTGTTGTGATTGGTATTTGCTAGGTTGCTAGCAAGTAAATTTTTATTCCGCATTAGTTGCCATTTAGTATAGCCATCATCTATTCACCCCCTCTAGGTGATTTACAATTGGTATTAGAGCCTAACCCTAGTTTTTAGTTTAACAATCTTAGGGAGATCCTTTCATTTAGCTATATTCATTTGTTGCATTTATTATTTGTGCACTTATAATAGTTTTCATGGCATCACACGACTTCTCTAGCATCAAGTCCTCGTCCAAATTTGATGGATTGAACTTTTCTACTTGGAAGGTCAAGATGAACCTATTTCTTAACTCCCTAGGAGTTAGAGTTGCCAAGGCCATTACTAAAGAATTTGTTGAACCTCATGGTGACGATGATACATGGTCCGAAGTAACCACCAAGGACTATGAGGCCAATGCTAAACCCAATATGCATTTACACAAGCATTACATGATGATGATCTTTCTCGTGTAATTAAGTGCAAATCCGCTTATGAGGTTTGAAATGATCTAATTATTACTTATGAGGGGATGTCGCAAGTCAAGAGATCTAAACTTGACTTGCTTCGTTCTCAATATGAGAATTTTTTCTTGCTTGAAAATGAATGTATAGATGAGATGCTTACTCGGTTCACCAAGATTACTACTGGTATATCTTTTTTAGCTGACACGATTGACAATGACCAAAAGATTTGAAAGGTTATTAGAGCTCTCCCCAAAGCTTGGAAAGTCAAGGCGATAGACCTCTCCTGCTTCATTGAAAATCTCAAAACCTATGAGATAGAAATGAAGGTGAGAGAAGAAAGGGAGACACAAAGAAGAAAGCAATTGCTTTCAAAGCTACTCCCTCTACCATCGACAAAGAAGATTCATCCGAAGATGGGGATGAAGACTTTGTCATGCTCATTAGGAAAGTGGGCAAAATGTTTTATAAGAAGGAAAGATAAGTAACTTCGAAGAGGAAGACATCAAGGAAGATTTGAAAAGAAGAAGGAGGAGACGGTTCCTTGCTTTCATTGTAAGAAGACGGGCCATCTAATTACAGATTGCCCTCACTTCAAACCACTACCTCCGAGAACGTGCATAAGAAGAAGAAGGCGATGGTAGCCACTTGTGATGATTCGAAAATGGATTCCGAAGAGAAGATTGATGCCACATACGTTTGCTTCATGGCAAACGGAGAGGAGACTTCCATGGTAAATCTCGAAACTCTTTAGGATAATGATTTAACTATGCATGAACTTGCACAATTTTTTAAAGAATTACAAAATAGATATGAAATTCTCTTACACAAAATAAAAAATTGAAAAAGAAAATAACCTTTTAAAGAATAAGCTAGAAATTATTTTTAAAGAGAAAAATGACTTATCCACTTCTTTTGAGGGAAACAAAAGGATTTTGATAAATAGAAACTTGTCTGTAAGGGTAAAATCCCTATTATTGCTTTTAACAAAAATAAATTTTTGGATATCCAAAAATGTATTGATGTTTGGATACCACTTTGAAAAAGTGTGCATTTGACATGAACAAATTTGCTTTTATGTTTCCAAAGAAAAACCCTAAAGAAAACATACACCTCATTCATTTCACACACACCATGAAAAACATGCACATACCAATCAACATAAGATTGCTTTCATGTATGGCAAAGTGTACACATATGCACATTGCAGCCGCAAAGGCCATTAGCAAAATTTTGTTATACTAAGTTAAATATATTAAATAAAAATGTTTGGATTCGAGAAAGTATTAACCCTATAAGACCCAAAAGATTTGGGTACCAAAGAACACACCAAACTTGATTGATGTAGGTGTGTCATCCTCCTCTAAGACTTAAAAGGAGATAGTGCCTTGGTGGTGAATGCATCGGAGCTCAAAGGATCAATCGTCATATTGCATCGCTATCAAGAAGCACCTATTTTGGAGATTACCTATGATTTGGTAACTTCTCCATTTGAAAATTTCAATTCTAGCTAGATTTATATATGCATAGGAATAACTAGCTTCTCTTTTGTGTTAATATACTTTATTATGAATACATGATTTTTTTTGTTGTTTTTATGGCTTGCTTATATTTGAGCTAGTCCGTTAACATTGCCTTTGTTCTTAACTAGCCCATGAATTTCTTGCCCATGTTTCCCATGCTCACTTGGTTGATTGATATATATATATATATATATATATATATATATATATATATATATATATATATATATATATATATATATATATATATATATATATATATATATATATATATATATATATGCATGTATGTGTACATAGATTAATTTATTTGCTCATGTACATGTATATATATTTTGTTTATATATCTATCTTGTGATTGGGTATCATATTTAAACTATATTTAAGTAATTAATCAAGATAGCAATTGCGCGCCTCAACTCTTATCTGAAGGAATGACGAGGAGAAGCTCAGAACCCGTTAAGGGTATTCGGCTTCAATATCTTATTTTTTTAATTGCTTGACATATGATTTATTGAAAAATATATTTTAATAGAATAATAAAAAAATTTTGATATCATTTTCATATGTTTTTCATTCCTATAAGATTTTTAGTTATATTTCTCTATTTTATGTATAAAAATATCCAATTTAAAATATTTTTCAAAAGCCCTTGATTCATATTTTCTAAAAACTGTTTTTGGGTAGTTCCGGTCGACCGACCGGTCGACCGAGTTGACCTGGAATAGGTCCAATCATCGGGCGGTCGATCGAGAAAACCTGAAATACAAAAAAAAAATTTGGCCTAAGCCGATTGACCAACTGTAACCAAGAAGCTCTCGGTTAGACCCCGGTCGAGGGCAGTCGACCGTGAGTCGGGTCTGCTGATTTTTTTACCCATTTTAAAAGCCCTAAATCCATAACTTTCTCTCACTTTTCTCTTCTCCACCGTCTTTCTTTTCTTCTCCTCCCTATTTTATTTCTTCTCATCTCTCCCAAACCCTTTCCTATCTCAAATTAAAATCTAAAAATTTGTTAAATCTCTCCTTAAAACTTCAGATTCACCTGTTTCAAGGAGAAATTTTGGTTCTTCAAGGTATAATCCCTAATCTCTCAAAAATTTCTTTATTTCATAATTTTTTCTAGAAACTTTCTAAAATTTGTGCCTAAATCTTGTTTATCATCTTCCTAACTTTACCATGTCTAAGAGGCCTAGATCTGAGAAGGGTAAACAACCCGAATCATCATCAAACCCCTTTGTTTCTTAGAATACATCTCATAGATTTTCTGTGATCCATAATAAGCATGTAATTTCTGGTAGAACGGTTGTGCTTGTTGATTTTGAACACTTGAATCTAGCAAACATTTTGAACACAAGTTCTCTTGAATATCTAGTCACCATTAAGGAACCCGTCTACCCTGAGCTTGTGCATAATATCTACTCTAATCTGACCTTTTAAAACAATCATATCAGATCTAGGGTTCTAGATAAGGACATTAACATTTCTTTAGATCGATTTGCTCATCTGCTACATCTCTTCTGTGAGAGTGTAGATATCTATAATGTTGATATACATGATTTTGAATATCCTAACAGTGAATCTTCTCTCACCGCATCTCTCCTACTTTAATAACCATGCTTTAGTTAAGAACGAGGAGATGAAGTATTATACGCTCACCACCCAGGTCTTAGCTAAAATAGTATTCTATAATCTCCTGTCAAAATCAGGAGAATATAGTCATGCTCGAGGTTCTGCTCTCCTCTTGATCTATTGCTTTTTGAAAGGCATTAGAGTAAATATTTTTAAGCTCATCATCGATTACATGGCTTCTGAGCACCTCCTGATCCCAAACCGACACTTACCATTTGGGATGCTCATTACTCGACTCCTCAAACAATTAAAATTGATTTTTTGCTGAACGGTCCATCAACCGTCTGTTGATATCAACAACACTCTTCTAAAGAGGATGTGCGCTAGGGAGCGTGCTCCTGCTTCTCAGCTCCCTCCTATCATTCCTGTTGTTGCCCATGGATCTTCTTTAGCCTCCTCAGCTTCTTTTGACCGATACACAGCTCTCTCTCCCAGCTTCGTGAGCATGATCTGAAGATGTCAGCAAATTTTGAAAGGATTGAGCACAGAGTTCAGAATGACCTACAATACATCTGCTCATCCATTCGCTATCTTCAGAGTGCGTCGACGAGACCTATAGTAGGAATGCTTGGCCTGTTCCTCTTCCAAGAGGCCACGCACAGACTCTTCCTGCATCAGGTCCTCCGTTTGACATCTGGGTACCTCCTCCAGCTCCTTCCGAGGCACCAGCTTCTCCTAAAGATCCAGACTTTTAGGAAGAGTGACCCCTTTTCTGTTGATGACAAAAAGGGGGAGAGAGATTTTGTGGAGTTATTTGGAATTTTTATTTTCATGTCTTATTTATGTACTCTTTTCTTTGGACATGTAGTATTTGATGTTTGAACATGTTTTTATATTATAGTACTTATTTTGTGGTATGAAACTTGTTTTGAGGTTGGCATGAACCTTTGTATGGACAAAATTTCTTTTATGATATCAATATTGTCTTTGGGAAGTTATGTATCTCTTTTATGGGTGATATTTGATACATATCTTCTATGTATGATATGTGGCGTGTTTGTATTCTTATGTACAACTATTTTACCACTTATTTTGGAGGTTAGAGGTTATTGATTGGTTGGAGGAAACCGTTTATGCATAAACCTTATAATTATGTATTCTTGGTATGCATAGATGAGTTGCATAGAGCTTGATTGATATATCTTATTCATATGCTTTTATTGATGCGTCTAACTTATATGTCACACTTTGATATATGCATGTGTTTAGGGGGAGCTTCGCTTGAAGTCTCTTCCCAATTATTTATGATAACCCATGTGTTTATCATCATCAAAAGGGAGAGATTATTGGCCCAAAAGCCATTAGCTCTAGTTTTGATGATAATAAAACATATGTAGTTATGTTTTTTACAATTTTATTTAACAAAGTTTCAGGTTAACTCTTTGTTGCATTTCGGCTCCATCACAAGACTCACACATTTGGAAGCCAAGAAGATGTAGATTTCAGAACCTAAGCACATAGAAGAGCTCAAGGATCAAGTTTGCAAAAGAAGACTATATCAAAATTTGTATTTTTTTCTTTTTGCATTTTAGATAGGATTATAGTCGTTTGTTAAAACCAAGATGATATAGGTTGATAGTTTTTTGGGATTGACACAT